>JBBJLS010000039.1:13081983-13097536 GCA_037577275.1 Bryconaethiops microstoma
ACACACACACACACACACACACACACACACACACACACACACACACACACACACACACACACACAAAAAGCTGTGTTGGAAGCACATGTGGTAAACCCCCCCCCCCAAACCCCACCCTTCCCCCCACCTAACAGGTACACACGAGGACTGGCTACATTTAGCTTACACTAAACAGAGCTCTGCAAAATGCTGCTTGCTGTAATTATCCTGAGCAGCTCTTTGCAAGAGCAGCGGTGTATTGAACAGAGCCAGATGTTGCAGTAAAACAGCATATTCCTCTCCTTACCCAGGTACACTTGGAAAAATCCTTGTCCTTCCCATCTGCACTCGTCTTTTTGGAGGCTGTTGTGTCAGTTTGGTGTGTTTGTTGAGCAGTTTTTGTGTCATGCTGACAACACGCTTTAATTGTCTTGTACTACACTCAAATATTGTGACCGCCTCTCTCTCTCTCTCTCTCTCTCTCTCTCTCTCTCTCTCTCTCTCGTTAACTGATATAAGAAATCCTCTCGGATCCCTGCACTGCAACAAGAGCATTGAGACACAAGCAATGTACTTTTACTTTCCTTTTTTTTTCCTCCCAGCAGAAGTGTTTACACAAGCCAACTTTTAACACTCATCTGGCAGGCAAAGAGTTGATCCTTAAGTCATCTTTAATAACTTTTCATCTCTTTTGGATTGACTAGACACCCATAACTCTCAGTAAAGCAATGCTGTCTGTTCTGTCTAGCGACGTCGTCCAATAAGACTGTCAAAAACAGGATTATTGTAGACTGCTGTGTCATTATATAACATGCCATTAGGGTTATTTTTTAAAATAAATGTATAACAATACATGAGTGCTTTTCGTTTTAATATAAATAATACTTAGTGTTATTGTATTATACATGCCATGTTTTTGTAGTTCTATATCGCAATAATATTGTAAAATTAAAATCTCCATAGTCAATAAATCTGCTTAGTGATTCGTTCACTATTTTAATGATAGATGAGGTAGTTGTAGGTCGTTATAGAGGTGTATTTAGTGTATTTCCCTTTTCATAATTGTAATGGAAAAAAAGCTTGAACTACTCATCAATAAGGCTCAGAATTCTATTGGGGTCTGAAGTGTCGAACAAAACTAAAGTCATTCGATTAGTTGATATCAGTAATTGATTGATTACCAATATAATCAGTGGTGACAAGCCTGTAATTAAATTGTATTGGCCCGTCACATGCAGCATGTTTTACAGGCTCTTGCAGATGTAATCGTTGAGCATAACCTTTTTACAAGCCAGTTGCTAATTACTCTGCAAATGTGTTATACATCTATGTCATTAACAATTAATTGCCTGTTACTGCGAAGAAAAGTAGCAAAACTTCTGTATTGCTGATGGCATGTTGCTTTTTCTTAGTGCTTTATCAGCACTTATCAATTTTCAGTGAATGCTTCTATTACTAACTAGTCTTAATTAAAAAAAAAAAGGAATAAAAAATTTCTAGCCAGTGGTATGTTACTTTGACATGACAATTTCAATTCTAAATCTCAATTTTTAGCTAAAAATTTAGTTTAAAATTGATTCAACAATTATTAATTAATTGTTTTTAATGACAAATGAATAAAAAAAAGCAATGTGCTACTTTCGAACAGGTATGATGTGCATAAAACATTACTTGTATTCATGTTTCTTGCTCTACTGTATGACACTTACTTTTTATATGTAAGTAAAGTGGATGCATGACTTGCTGAAATGTTATTTGCTGTATTACAGTGCAGACGAAGTCCTGTATAATCCTGTGAGTCTGCCCAGTGAGAACTGGCTGCATAGTTGCTCCAGCTGTGCTGTAACTGGGCTGGTGAGTGATTAGAGCGGAGCTGGCGGTGGCCCTGCACCGGCCTGGCCTGCATTAGTGTAGTGTGAGCGGCAATAAGGCTCCAGGAAAAACATCTCTCCGCTCAGCTCCACACAGCTTCTCTCAGCTCCGCTCCACAGCTCCTCTCTCCCCACCTCCGCTCCATCTCTGACAACCCAGACTGCCATGCTGTCTCGCTCTGACACTCACGCTGTCTCTCTCTCTCCCACTTCACTCACTCGCTTCACTTCTCCGCCTTCTTTTCTCTCTCTCTCTCTCTCTCTCTCTCTCTCTCTCTCTCTCTCTCTCGCCTCCCTCTTCTCTGCCATTTTAATTGAGTTCTCGGTTAGTGCTTGTGTCTGTCCATGTCTGTGGTTTGCTTTATGTATTGTTAGCATCTGGAGAACTTTTTCCAAACGTCCTTGTACTAACGCAGCTATTTCTCACTTGTTTTTGGCATTTATCTTTTCCACAGTGTTACTCTGTAACATTGTTTTATTCTTTCTTTTTGTGGCAAAATTGTTCTGTTTTGTTTTGGCACTTTTTTTGTGACTTTTGTACGTTGTTGATACACATCATTGGTGATAAGGTGATCATTTGAATTGTTTAGATTAATCAGTAGGCCTGATACTATCATGAAATTAAATATTTAATTTCATGTTAACTATGGTTGACAATCTAATTGCCCTTTTTGTTTATGATATGCAGCTGTCAGGACTAAAATGGAAAAATCATCTGATGTGCTATCTTTCTCCCTAGCTGTCAAAACTGTGGTGCCCACCTGTCGAAGGGCTGGGCCAATCTGCCTTGGAAACCCTGTGATAGCTCAAGAACACACGAACACACACCAGCATGTGAATACTGTGCTATATTTACACATAGAGTGAAATCAAAAAGGAAACTGGCAATTGGCAAACTTAGTACTTTTTTAGAGTCCTTTTATTCCCTTGTTTGCACCCTGTCTTAAAGTGTGTGTGGCTTGAGGCGAGCGTCAGCGAGAGTACCGATCTTTATACTGTTGGTGCTCCTCCCCAGACAAGCTCCAGCTGCCCACAACTGAGCACCTATCATGTGATGGCAGGAAACAGGCTAAACAAACAGAACATTACTACCAATAAAATTAAAAATATATACACATACATTCAGGTTTTTACGAGTGGGCCTAAATTGTACACAAGTCTATATTATGTTCTCTCTTATCTCTAGTGATATTAATTCTTAGTTGACTGTAGTGTGAATTAAATGTAAAATCGTGTAAAAATATTTTTATTGGTAACCTACTGTTATTGATGTGTTCATGTCTGAACAAGACTGTGCGGCTAAAAACTTAAGTAACTGCCGGGAACTACATATCAATTAAAACCAAGTTTTAGGGCTGTTCTTTGAAAAATAAAAGAGATGCAGGAAATCATCATGTGACTGAAACAGGTGAAAGGCGCTCTGAAGCTCATGTGGTACTTTGTAACTGAATTTGGATCACAGCATCATCATTTATAGCAATAACTCTAGACAATATTTGCCTACACCTACTTTATCTGAGAGTATGAGGAAGGGGGGATCTGCCGTATCCTTCCTTCCTTTTGCTGAGGCTCCACAGGAGTAACTCTCAGAAAGAAAGGTGGTATCGGCGCCCTATAATTTCTTTGTAGCAGTGTTTAGGAAAATTCTGGACATTGTAAGGTTTGTGGAAAATTCAAGTCCCTTCAGTTTTGAGAATTTCACGAGGATTGCACTGAACTGTCGGTATTATAAAGATGTAGACCGTAGCAATAAATAGATCCTTTCCAAAACTCTATCTGCAGATGTGTGTTTATCCAAATATTTTATTTTATTCACTGTCTAGAAACAAAGTTCTCTTGAATCATCTACTTTTTTGTGGTCACTCTTTGGATAATTGAACACTTTCATGTATTTTAGTTCACATCACAATGTTATACAAAATAAGTTCATTCTCTTCTGCTGATCTACCAGCTGTGGTGTTTTCACAGAAGAACATGAACACATAGGAAAGATATTATTTATCATACAGTTGGTATGTTAACTGTTCTGGTGTTTGTTTGATTGCTTGAACAGTGTCTTGGAAGCTCTTTCCATGCTATAGAAAACCCTATAACACCTTCCATAGACTGCCATGACCATTAGCACATTAGGTGGTAGTTACTGTGTAGAAAAAGTTGATAAGTTTGGTAACCTCTAGGCTGATTCCTTCTTTACAACACATTACTGCAGTAGCAAATGTGTTAGAGAGACCTCTATGATGATGACACTACATGACTCGACTGTTGTACACTTTCTTTACAGACCAAAAAAAGCTTCTGAGCTTGTGGCTTTTATTATCAACAGGTGTCTGTAGGTGAACTCTCAATGGGGGAGTGCCTCTTGCACTCTGGTGCAGATAATTTGCTCGTCTGTTGTAGTGACTACTTTGAAACCTTGAGCTGTATTGAGATTAGTACAAGGTCACTATGATGTGGTTTAGCTATCTATTGCAAAACAGTGAGTTTGCAGTTCTATTTTTGGTAAAAACAGGCTCAGGATTTATTTCCTTGCCTGAGCTACAAAAATCTCCTTTGGGTTTTAAGTTGTTTAGGGCAGCGATTCTCCAACCAGTCCTCAGGGCCCCAAGACGGGTCCACATCTATGCACTATCCCAGCGTGTGATGCATGGAGATGGAATGAAAACTGTGTACCATGTAGAGGGACCCTGAAGACCGGTTTATCCACTGATACAGAGGGAGTTACTTGACTAAGCAAGGCATGTAGTGTGCCTCAGTTGTGTATACTTGTGTGTTATGGTGGCCTTAGGCTTGTGCACCCAGCTAAGGAGAAAAGCATCAGACACATATTACCTTGTTTTGAGACATCTGAGTTCAAGTGCTTTGGTTATAGTTCAGGTGTTTTTTTTTGGTTTTTTTTCTGGGGCAAACGCCCAAATAAAAGCAGTATGAATCAAATGAGGGTCATAGACCTGAGCAGATAGTATGACGTAAATATTGTTAGCCAGGCAAGTACATGCACACTGCATTGCATATAATTAGCTTAGTGTCCAGCCTTTGCGATTTTTGTCAGTGTGCTTAACCCACAAAGCTTTGGGTAAAGAGCAAACAAGCAGTGACATTATGTTACCTGTTGCTTTAAAACCAAAAAAGAAAACAACTATAAATTAGCCAAAGTAAAACAAATACAGTAGGCTTTCCTTAATGACTTTCTGAAGAGACAATAATTTGGAGACGGTGCCCTTAACAGAATTGTATTCCTGTGCTAGACCACTTTGCTTTGGGCCTTTAGTATTAAAAAACCATTACATCATAAGTTCAGTAAGTGGTATGTCAGCTGTCTGGTGTCTCATTTGAACGGAAGCCTCTCATTTGGTCGTGTCTATAATTTATTGTCCTTGCAGTTCAGTCAGGGTGTCAGAGTACTTCTTGATAAAGACTGAGTAATTTTGCATGTAAGAGAGAGTCTGTGTCTGTGTGTGTAAGAGAGAGGCGCAAGAGTGAGACTGTGCATGCGAAACTTCTATGAGTCAGGATGAAACTGTAGCCAAGCCACAAAGCTCCCCAGGTTCTTGAGGCTCATACTAAACCCTGCAGCCCCACCCGTGTGGTATTATACTAGATGTTCCAGTACTGTGGTCTTAGCCTCAGAGTCACACCACATCCACAAAAGACCTTAAATATCTAGAATGCTGTGCTTTTTGCAGCCTAAATTTAAGAATTTAACTAGTGTTGTCACTACTCAAGAAAAGACTGGTTGTCTATAAATAATTGAAACTCATTTATGACTACAGAGCCCTGTATAAGGATCTTAATGGAGTGATTTGGAGAAAAAAGATGATTATACACATTTTTTAAACTTAAAAATAGAGCACATATTAGCAGGTTAATGTTATGTTACTAGCTATGTAATTTATTCTGTAGAGTGATAGTGTTTAAGCAAGTTTGATGCTTTAAATGGCCATCTTAAAAATATATACCAACACAAACATCACTAATACACCTTTTTCACAGTATAGATTCTGTCCATATGAGGTTTTCTTGCACTCTGTTTTGACATTAAAACCACCTTGCTAATATTGTGTAGGTCCCCTCTTTGAACACTGAAACAGCTCTTACCCGTTAAGGCATAAGAGAAGAGAAAATTTGATTAATCACACCAGGCCGCCTTTCAGTTCTGATTCTAACATGCCTGTTTCAGCAGTGAGCACTGCCTGTTCTGCACTGACTGTGTCTTCTGACATCCTTCTATGATAACCAGCAATTTTCAGCAATTTGTGGGACAGTAGTGGCACTGTGGAATCAGGGCAAAATGGTTAACCATTACTCCCCAAGTGCGTAACCCTGTCACCGATTGTCCCTTGGTAGGAACTAACCACTGATTACCAGGAACTGCTCACGAGACCAACTGTTTTGGAGATTCTCTGACCCATCACAGTTCGGCCCTTGTCAAGGTCGCTCAGATCCTTTAGCTTCCACCATCACAAACTGCTTTATATTTTTCAAAAAAAGAAAGACCTTTTAACACATTAACTTTGAAAACTAACTCTTTGCTTGCTGCCTTGTATATCCTACCTATTGACAGATTCCACTGTAATGAGATGATCTATGTTATTCACCTCATTTGTCAGTGGTTTTGTTTTAATGTTTCGTCTCCAGCTGTTTCTTATAAAGTTGTCCTTGATTTCAACCAAGTCAGTTTTAAGCTTTAATGCTTAGTTTCATTTGCTGCTGTTGTTATATAGGTTCCTGCCAGAAATAGTTACAAATATCAGTAGTAGTTTGTATCTGCGTCAATGGCATCAATATCTGCAAATTCTTCAGATTTATGGCATCAGAAAAAGAAATGTGGTTTTGTACTTTAATTTTTACGTATTATACTTTAGGTTAACAGTAAATGCTGCCGTTTTCTGGCCATATTTTTGTAGAGTTTACTACCTCGTTCTCTCTAAGGTTTCTCTGTGCATATTTTGACTGGTTTGCAAGTGTAAGCTTCCCATGCACATCATCTCAGTTTGGTGGGGTTGCTAGGGAACGGCAGCTGTCTGATTAAAATCTGATAAATGACAAAGATGGTGAGAGAGAGAGAAACATCTGGAAAGGAAGAGACTCCAACCATAATGGCTATTTGTTATACGTTGCTTCCTCGTAGCAGTTGAGCTGTATGTGGCAGATTTGTTAAACTATGTTCTCATAACTTCGTTGCACTTGGAGACTCATTAAGATCACTTGTCCGTTAGCCTGAGTTGCTTGCAAATAGGAGAACACAGTAAGACTGAAGAGACCAGTATTTTGTTTTGGCAAGACCTGTGATACGGAATTGTGTCAAAAACCAAAGCACAGTATGTGTGCAGTACTGGTGTGTTTGGTTGTGGTAAGACTGGTGTTTTTGCTTACTTTATTTGCTATGTTATTAAGCTCCCAAAGAAATATACAGTTAAATCAGAGTCTTAGTTCAAGGAAGTTTTGGTTATCTGTTATCAGCAGAAGTTCTTCTTTTTTAATCTGACAACAAACCCACATTGAAAATAATGAATATACGTATACAGCCTAAAGACTTATGAAAAAAGTGGATGCCTATTTGCACATTGTAATATGTCTGCCTGAGCTGTGTTCAGGATGCACACAATAATTGCATAGCATTGAAAATGTCTATACACATTTAGGTGAAAGCATAGCTTTCTTTTTAGCTAAAAGAATATTCAACCTCTCTTCCGGCCATATGCATTTTTTTTTTCTTACCGCTTTTAATATTACATTAGTTTTTAGGGATGCACTGGTCATGATTTTTAATGGTTGATCACAATTTACAGTCAGATTGGCTAGTGGGTGATTTTCAGTTTTTTTGTTTTTTTTTTACAGCGTGTGGACAGGATGAACATGCATAGTCTTATTTGCTCTGTGGGCGTCCACATTGACATTTTAAATTCCGTATTCTTTTGCCGTTTTTAATAGAGTGTAATAAAGTCCTACATTGAAAGTTAAAGGTGATTGGCTCTTTACCCAAGTGAGTCATGCATAATTATGCAATGGCAGCAGCATTCAAGAAGAGCACGTACCTGTCTCAAATGACTAAATTACAATGCAGGTCAGCCAAAATAATAGATTGGCCGAAAATCAATAAATTGGCCTGTTTCAATTGCACAAATCTGAAAATTCTGACCTGATGGTTCAGTTTTGCACCCCTAAATTGTGTGCAAGGCAGTACTTAATGGATTTGCACAGTTACCAAAGTGTTTGGTCCACATAAATATTTCTTTGGTTTAGCTCCTCTTTTTATCCCCCTTCACTGCTTTCTTTGTGTTCTGTATGGTTTTAAAATGGAAATTAATATATGGTAAAGCCCAAGAATGTTTTTTTTCTGAACTAAAAAAAAAAAAATTTATAGTAATTTTTATAATAGTACCGCATTTGTGTTCTTAGTCCAATGCGTGAAGGCCAAAACAGGTTGTGTAAACTTTACTTTCTATAAAGCTTCAGCACCAAACCCAGAAAATTCAAAGGAGAATCTGAAAAATACATGAATCAATCGGTCAGTTATTCACAACACCCTTTCACTTTTTTCCCTCGCTCCTAGATGGCTGCTCTCCAGAGTCCATTTTATGGGGATAAGATGAACCTGTACTCTCTGTGCAAAAAGATTGAGCAGTGTGACTACCCTCCACTCCCATCTGATCACTACTCAGAAGAGGTAAGGCACTCAGCTTGTGCTCTGGTAAGAGAATGGCATCAGCAGTGTGCATCTAACTGAGATTTTATTGTGTAGTGCAAGCATCCGGATCAACTTCAGATGTTCCAGATGAGTGATTATGTGGGTGTTTGGAGGAATCAAGTGATTCAAATGATCCAACAAGCAGAAGTCATTTTGAACAATGGGTGGGGGTATTGTTATGTATTATTTAACGATGAATACATTTTACTGATCATTTGCTCTTTAGTGGGCCAAACTTGTATTTCACATTTGTACGTTAAATTCAGCCTTCCTAAATACTTCTCACTTTATTTGCTTTATAAAATTGCAACACAGATTGACAACAAAAAAAAAAGTTGGCCAATTGTATGTTTGGATCAAAGCCCTGCTGATTCCGATTGTGGCCATGCGTCCCTATTAGTATTATTTTGCTTTATGAACACATTGATGGGCATTTGTCTATCTAGAGGTATGCAGTAGATTCAGAACATAGACCCACATAATGGACATATTTTGGAGTACTGTGCTGTCTCCTGCTCCACAGGGGAAGGAAGTCTAGCTTTTCTTTCCATTGGAGATTTCTGAGCTTGGCTGATGGGCTGTAACTCTGATATTTGCCTGCTATAGCCAGCCTCACCTACAGCTTGAGTCATTATACCCCCATTCATGAGATTTGCTCTCCATTGCTTCACTGCTGCAGAGGCTCTATTCCTCTCCAATCCCCACCCCTTTCCCTCCAGCGGAGACAAAGGGCCTGCATCCTCCCCTGTCTGCGTGTAAACAATGCTCCTGAAGGCGAATGGCAAAAAACTGTCAGCCGCTCATCTTTGGTGTGTCATTTACCGTCTCCTTGCTTCTCACCTGACAGACAAGCCCTTTTCCCATCAAAAATTCGGCACCCCCCAAATCTTTTTTTTTTTTTTTTTTCCACTAAGCATATGAATATTTTACATATCTGCATCCTGATTTGCCCCTCTCTCAAACCCCCAACCCCCCTCTGCCATTTCTTCTCCACTAATTCTGCGACTGGCTGGATTTGCATTTCACATGCTGAGCTGATTAGGAGACGGCGCGCCACGCAGCACCAGCCAGGCCTCGGCTAGAAAGAGCCGGTTGCCATGGTGATCAGGCATTGTGGGGGGGGGTTTATTTCTTCCTTCCTTTGCTTTTTTTCCCCTTCCATTTTGCTTTTAATGATGCCGGTTGTTGGGGCTGAGGTCGCATCTCTTTCTCTTTTTGTGGCACGAGTGTGAATTTTGGTGTGTGTGTGTGTGCTCCTACCTAGAGGTAGCACTGTCTTTGGACCAGTCATTGTGACATGGCCACAAATACATGATTTAATTAGCTTTTCTCCTCATTTTTGACATTGTGGTTGATATCAGCCAATGAATAAAATGTTTAGAATTATCCTCTATTTCTCTGTGTTTTCTGTGCTCTCCTCCTCAGCTGAGAAAGCTGGTAGATATGTGCATCAACCCGGACCCAGAGAAGCGGCCCGACATCACCTACGTATACGGCATCGCCAAACACATGCACGCTCTAACGCTCGCAAACTGAGTCCATCACCCACTCTCTCCGTCTGCTTCTTCACTGCACGGCCCACTTTTGGATGACGTTTTGCCAGCGGTTTTGCAAAAGCCGTGTAAACTGCTCCTTTGTTCCATCACATAATAATGTTACCATCCAGTAAGGGTGGAAAAAAAACCTCAAAATGCTTTTATTTTGAGGGTCCATGAAACCAAAGATATGAGTGAATGCAGAGTGACTTAAAGGATGTGTCACAGGATTACTGACAATTATACATCCATATAGTTGTAATGCTGAGGTTGTCACAATATGGGTATGTAATACACACACACACACACACACACACACACACACACACACACACACACACACACACACACACACACACACACACACACACCAGGTAAATTCTACTACCTAAGACTGTTAGAGAATAATAGAGAAACATAAAATGCACAAGTGCTTAAGAGAAACGGTTTGAACCGCCTATTTTAATACAGAGTGCCTAAACACAGAAGAAAACCGCAGCCTTAAAGCATCTTTCTGTTATGCACTTTTGGATATTGGTACAGATGATGCAACACCCTGATCATTGAATGTAAAATTACCTCTGTTACAGAGGAGGCTTTTTTCTTATTTAAAAAGAAATTGTAGGCAAGATATGCTTTGCATGGTCCCATGATACTCCTTCCAAAACCATCTCACAACAAGTTTTATAAAAAGACTGAAAACTCGTTTGGTCTCTTTAAAAGTCAATTCCCCTGAAAAGCTTCCCCATTTATACAGCTGGAGGTTTCTAGTTCTATTAAAATAGAATTAAGTCATTATGGTATTTGTTGCAGGTTACATGGACTTTATCTACATTGTTGTGTTTCCTGTGTATACTTTGAAAAGAGAAACATGATGTCATTTGTAATTTCAAAGGTTTGTAATTTTAGCCCAAGGCCTTTATAATGCCTGTGTATGTTTCTCTCACTGTGCCTTTAGTATAGAATATAGAGGCTGTTTTTTTCCCCCAAAACACACACCAAATTCTTAAATCCCATTTATCATTTTGGCTAACAACAAGCCATTTATTACTACTGCTAGGATTAAACAGTAGCAGCATTTTCAGGTCCTTTCTATAAACGACTAAAAGCAGATAAGTGAAATACTAGGGATCATGGACCAGGACTGATGAAGGAATATGAATAGACTGTAGTATATCATGAACAGCTTGACAATCACAAGATTAATAATTATAATGCACATACTTCTGCTGTTAGTGGTTTCTGTCAATGTTGGTATTTGTAAAATTCTCTCAGATTTTACATGTAATTTAAAAAAAAAAAAAAAAAAAAAACCTAAAAAAATACATATCATCCTAAAAGATTATCTTGCCAGCATGAACCTTAACAAAAGAAAACACAGTAAGTGCCTTTTCCTTTACCTAATATAATACAAATATGCGCAGTGTTCATCATAAAACACAGATTAAGACAAAATGTGTTTTCAGCTCTAGTTATTTAGTGTTTAAATTGGGTCTTTACATAGGGGAGGGGCAGCAGCAGGGTTGAAGCTTGTTTACAAGCAATATTAGTCTTGAAAGAGAAGTAATGCTCCATAGGAAGGTACATTTACAGATCAGTTTTGGGAGTTTTTCACCTTGGTTACTTTGTCATGCTTGTGCAGTATGTTTCAGTAGAATATTCCATTTCACCCACGCTTCAACCCATTACAAACTCAGTTCTCTGGTCTTGTACTGCTTATTAAAAGTGCTTCATGAGCTGGCTTCTTGAGTTCTGTCACAGACTTGGATATGGAATTACACAAGCATCTGAGGTTGTACTTTACGGTTGATAACAGCTATATAGTGTACCACCCTTTTCATATAGTAAAATTATGGATTTGCTGTGATAGTATTCATGTACAAATGGTTGTTTTTAACAGAGTAGTCAAGAGCCTTTTATGTGTTTACCTTTTATTGTTATATTTAGCTTTAATCAGTTCATAACTTTTTTCCCTCTTATTGTTAACACAGTAACAGTTGACTCCTGTTGCCTCCTATTAACATGTTTATCTTGATATTAAACTCTGAGGCGGAGGGTCGGGTTGAGGAATCGTCATGCAGGGGGTGCGTTGAACGGCCGAGGCCTGTGTGGTGCTTGTTTAACAGGTTAGACAGACTATAGGGTTTTTTTGTTTAGTTTTTTTTTTTTCTTTCTAAGTAAAGTTCCAGTGCCTCTTCAGTGAGATTCATGGTGATGTGTTTACAAACGAAGTCTCTGCAAAACTTGACAGAGTGTGTTGAGGACTGGCCTGATCTGTTATTGGCTGTCCTCAGTGTCACATTCATAGCCGGGTCACGTTCACCAGTGTAATGCAGTGGAACGCTGAGTGCAGAGGAACCTTTAGCACAAGTGGAAGTAAACACACGTGTTGAATGACGAAGCCAGCTCTATAAATTAACATTTGAACTGAACAGTTGACCGTTGCACAGCTAAAAGCCCTGCTGAACGTGCCCCAGACATGACTCTCTTTACACGCAAAGCGTTTGGAGTGGGGGGTTAGTGAGGGGTAGGCACCTGTTATTTATTTATCTTTTTATTTTTTTCTTTTGTTTTTGGTGGATCAAAACATTTACATGTCTAACTTTCAAGATGCACATTAATACTTTCTACGCTAACTGAAAATAAAATAAAAATCCAGTTCATTTTATTGCATGACTACTGTTGTTATTCCATGAGACTCTACGATTTTTGGAAGATTTGACTAGTGTTGAGGAAATATTGTCTACAGAAGTGGGTAGTTACATATACTCTATTATATTATGCTAAGAAATTTCATTGTTCTTTCAGTTATAATACTTTTATATTTTGTCAAGTATACTAGGAAAGGAATCTTTCTACCCAAGTCATATTTCTGTCAATAACTTGTTGCTAATGGTGCAGTGGTGGCACCATCTGTACTGCGTTACAATTTTACATCTTTTACAACTTTCAAGCCTTGTCATTTTCTTTTAGACCAAAAGAAAAGGATGTCACCTCAACTTTCAATGCTGATAGTTGCCGATACTCAATAGTTCAGTTTTTTAACCTGATTCTTTAGCATTTTTCTTCATCCCGATTAAGATCCATTCTGTTAGTAATCGATTAATCAGAATTATTTTTACCATTAATTGAGTGATTGTATAGACAAAACTTTATCAGCAAAGATGGAATTACACTTTGTAACTTCTAAATTTAGCATTAAACAGTCAGACATTCTGCTAATGTGGGTTTTTCCTTCCATTGACACACAAAGTCAGCTGGAGTGGGAATAGCTCCTGTTTGCTTAGCTTGCAGATTTCTGTTTATCATTCAAATAGCAAAATAATTGCTGAGCTGGAGTTATTTAGAACATCAATTTTAACTATGTTTTAATTAAGTAATCATGACAGATCACAACAGTGCACAGTTCATCACTGACCTATTTTTTATTTATTTAGGCCAGTTTCTGTTGCCGTTTTATGACCTGTTGCAGGTACGTGCACTTGCGCTTGATTTAAAAGCTGCTGCTATCAAAATGTGATGGCAATATTACACAATTAATTGGGCAAAATAATCATTTGCATCTTACTTTTGATTGATTTAGTTGAGTCGATTTTGATTTCATGGTTTTGAAAAGGCAACTGATTTTTCATTTACAAATTCAGAATGGAATCAGAATTAAAACACTTTATTGATCCAGGAGGAAAGTGCTTATGCAATGACTACAAAGACCAGTACAATATAAGAGTTTGGCTCAAAGAGCAACATTTTGAACAACATTCAGAAAATGTGCATGATTGTTTCATGCAGTCAGTTAAACTAATTTGGCTTTAAAGAAATTTGAACTGGCCAGTGAGTTTAGGCTGGGTTTGAGTTATGTGTAGGCTACCCTACCCATTTTTTTTTTATTATCTGTAATGGTAGAACAGTATTGCTATTACAACTACTAATTTTATAACAAATATACTTGTATGCTAGCTGCTTTAGATAAAAAAAAATATGTAGAATAGTAAATATTTACAATACCACATAAGGTTCTGAGGCAGAACAGAAACAGTTAACAAGCTCTGTCAGGAGGGTGTGTGTGTGTGAGAGAGACACTTAACGATGATTACTCAAGAAGCATACGTTCATTTGTGATTTCAAACTGAAATATAATCCAATACCAAGATATATCTGGGGAGAAAAAAATCACGACCGCTAAACACTTGCTTTGTTTTAACAAAATGGAATTTATGCATTCACTAATGAAATAAAGGCCTTTTTTCCTCACTTGTGGAAATGAGATGGTTGACAGTGTAATGTTACTTTCCTAATAGAATCATCTAGCTCCTTCATGCCAGTCAATTCCCATAGCCCCACCCGCTCCCGTTTGATTGTGTTTATTTGTATCCTTTTAACAAGCACCTTCTGCTAGCCCCGAGCATTATTATGGGCTGTTGCAGTATGTCATGCCCCTGGGTCTTCGTTTAGATAGTTTCCCCTGTGGACAGACAGAGGCTTGGGCCCCCTGCTCTCGCATTCTAATGAATTCCAGGAGGAGTACAGTTCAATGTCATCACAGGAAATTGCTCCCATGAAACTGCACACACAATGAAAACAAACAAAAGTAAGCTTCGCAATTGATATCAGGGCTTGTTGGGGTTTTGCACCTCTCAAAAGTTTATTTTTGCCTTTGCAACAGTGTGTGTGAGTACCACATGTATACAAAAAATAGTTGGAAAAAGTTTCAGCACACCTCCCATAAACTTCAGGATAAACAGCCTCTGTGCATTTCAGTGTCATTACATACATTCTCATGTTGGCCTCAGTCTGACGAGTCACACACGTCCATCTAGTGGTAAGAACCTTCAACTGCACTTGTAACACACAGCTCGACCTTTCTTGTTTAACGAGGTAGTTAAATGATGGAGCGGAATTGACTAATTGGGAGGAAATCAGTGTTTAATGATATGCATCATGCAATTCTCTGTTGCAATTTTCATGCTAAATAAAGCTTACAAATGTATCAGTCCTGTGTGGTAATGTTGCTTACACTAGTTGCTGGCAGTAACGACTTTTTATGAAATATGTGTTCAGTTTTCTGGTTTTTGTGCTGGCCTGCACAAGCTGGCAACGGTATGCAAACGGTTTAATCGCCCCACTTAGACAAATGACATGTTGGGATGATTTTGGAACACATCCTCTACAGAAAACAACCTTAAATATAGCATTTACTGCATATTGTAATGCATACATTTATTGTGACAAAAAAAAATAAAAAATAGTGATCAACCAGCCGCAGCATTAAAACTATTAAATGAAATCATTAACATTTACTAACTTATAACAGTGGCACCTGTCAAGGGGTGGGATGTATTAGACAGCAAGTAAACAGTTCTTGAAGTTTATGTATATATGTATATATGTGGTGGTGGCCTAGTGGGTAGGATACTTGCCTCTGGACCAAGAGGTCGTGGGTTTGAATCCTACCTCCAGCACCACCACTGGGTTCCTGAGCA
>JBBJLS010000039.1:13108465-13130537 GCA_037577275.1 Bryconaethiops microstoma
TCACCTCAGGAAAGGCTTGGTGATGAGATGATCAGTCGGAAATGTGTTGGAGAGGTAAACCATATGCAAGGCCTGCAAATGAAGCCAGGACCAGCTTTGGGACCCCTGATGTAAAGGATGAGTGTATAAAGGCTGATGATGTTTGTATGGCATTAGGTGTAGTGCACCTGCAAACTGACTACAGCGAGGTAGTGGTTACGGCCCTCTGGGATAAAAGAGAGTACTTGATGTGTATCAAGGAAGGGTTCTCGTGTTCGCTCTGTTTGTTGTTGTCATGTTTGTTTGCTGGAGCGTTGATGGACAAAGTGGAGTGAAACTCTGAGAAATCGTGTCAGTCTTAATGACATTTGGAGGAGTCGGGTGCGAAATGCATGTAATATGCATTTATGCAAATGTATGAATGGGAATTATTCCTTGAATACATTTAAAGGCCAACATTTGCATACAGTCATAATTAACTATTTACAACTTGGATCCCAGTGAGCTTCCCTAATTCTTTTTTTTTTTTTTTTTTTTCTGAAGAACCATCAAAACTCGCCTCACCAATTAACTATGGCTTTTTTACTCCATTTCTTTTCCTGCGGAGCTTCAGCTTATTTGCTGCAGCCTGAGTGAAAGTTTCGGAGGCGAAGCTTTCCCCTTCTCTTCTAACCTTTTCGTGCGCTTTCCCGGGCGACATGGATGAGTTGGAAGTTCCCTTGATTAGTTTACACTTTTAGGCACAAATCAGCATAATAAAGCGCGTGATGATGCTGATGATGTGGAGGAGGTGAAGATCTGAGGGTCTTCTGCTTGTTTGTGCGAGCGCTCGGAGGTAGACGCCGCTTCGCCTCCTCTCTGACCCCGAGGCGCACAGTCACTAGATGTGCCCCCAAACGCTCAATCCCAACCTTCCCCTCAGAACCCCTCCATACACCACCCCTTCCACCCCCTTCCAACCAGCCACGCGCAGCGGAGACCCCTCCGGGCACACTCGGGGTGGCGTTACTGCTGGCGCGCCTTTTCCAAGCGCCGTAATGAGGCGCGAGGCGCACACATAAAGACAGAGAGGCAGCACTGGAGCCGCGCTGTACTCGCCCAGGACTGACCCCAGTGGTCCAGGGGCAGGGACTGGGCTCAGCAGGGGGAGTCCCTGTGCGCGCTGATCAGAGGAAGCGAGCGCCTCCGACTCACTGCTGAAGGCGCGCCCTGGAAACACACACACACGCACACACACACCCAACACTGATTAGGCTTCATCGTCGCTCGAGCCCCACTAGCTGGAAGCTTTCTCTTGTTCCTCCTGCTTGTTTGTTTCTCGCTTTCTCTCTCTATGCCTTTTGTCATCCTCAGATAGTGACGGATTGTGTGTGTGTGTGTGTGTGTGTGTGTGTGTCTATGGAATGAGGTGGGGGTGGGGGGGCTCGCTGGTAATTAGCTGAACCTTTTTTCCAAGCCCTGACATAAAGGCGAGCGCAGGCAGAAGCTCAGAAATGTCTTCCCTGTTTGTTTGTCTCTCCCCCCCTTTTTTACCCCTCCAAGAATCTTCCATCAGATCAAAGTGTTCCTCTGAGTATAGTAGCCTATATAAGCCTGGGTTTCAGCCTTTCTGTTTCTCTGTACTGTTAGTAAGGCCTGCCTTACATTTAGTTACAACACATTAGAGAATGAGCCCACGAAGTAAGTTGTCATTTACAGTCCAAACAAAAATCCCATCAAACATCCCCGAGACACGCACTGTTCTGATGATTTTGCTCGCCTCCGTGGCTCTGCTGAGTTTTCTGATGATATTTCCTGCAATCCACTACTCCAGATCACGTTCTGTATAGATCCCCTTTTAATTTATACCCAAGGCCATGCAGGGAAAGTGTAGCGTGGAGATGCTGTGATTAATTTATAGATTATGAATTTTCTTGATTCTCTCCATCTGTTCCCTTGGTTATGTGAATTATTAGAGCTGTCAAACGAAGCTGGACTCACTCTGTCTTCCCTGCATCCGCTTTATAAAGCAATGACTGGAGATGAAGTAAGAGTCAGCTTTGCAATTAATGCACTTGCAGTTTGCCTTTTCTCTCAGCCTCTTTATTCTTTCTGCACATCTGTTCCTATTTTAGGTCTAATGATTCTCGGTGCTCATGCAAATGGATGGATTGTGATTTCTGAGTAATGGGATCATCTTTTGAAAGGACTCATATCTAGTGAACCGTTTTATCTTTACATGATCATTTTCCAACTGCTCTTCTTCCCTTTGAATTAAACAGGCTGTTTTTGTTGCTGCATCTTTAAGATGAATATATGTAAGTAACTGTTCTGATGGCTGCACTGTATTGTGCCTCAGTCAAAAAGCAGTCTAGACTCCTTATAACTTCAGTGTGAGTGACTGGGGCTAAACTGCTGTAGACTATACACTAATCAGCCGCAACATGAAAACCACCTGCCTAGTATTGTGTAGTTCTCCCTCATGCGGTCAAAACATCTCTTACCCATCAAGGCACAGATACCAGATAGCTCTGAAGGTGGGCTGTGGAATCTGCAGGGCTGGCCCCACTATATAGACAAATGATGGAGTCACCTAGAGCTGTGGTGCTTGAAGAAGGGCACAAAATGTGTCGTTCCTCCAGTCCTCAGAGAAAAAACTTTGGTCCCACCCCCTGACAAACCAGAACTTTTGTGTGACAAGAAGATAATCAGTGTTATTCACATCACGTCTCGGTGTCTGGCTGATCGTGTGTGTATGTGTACATGAGAGTGTGTGTGTATAATAAATAACGAAAAGTCAGTTTTCCATGATATGGGTAGTGAAAAAGTTACAAATTTTCCATTCCCTTTCCATTATTAAGTGCAGTGAGTCTGAAAGTAAGAGGCACAGGAAACTACATTCATTTAATTCAGTTCAATTCTAATTTGCAGCATCTTTCACAATATTGTCAGCAATGTGTCACCAGCCCCTAATGATCAAGCAGAGGAAGACATTGGCAGGAAAAACCCCCTAACAGCATGAGGAAGCACTGAGAGAAATCAGAATTAAAAATGGGAATCCATTCTCCTCTGGCCACACTTCATTGCTGAGCATGTTATAAATATTACAGGTTCACAAGGGGAATTCTGATCAAACTGAAGACACGAACACTGGCAGTTTTAAAGGTGAGGTCTAAGCACTTATTTAAGTCAGGGTAGTTTTCCCAGAGGATGTTTTGTATTGTAGTTGCAGAGGATCTTGACTGACCAGTTCTTGTAAGATTAAGTATCGATGTAATATTCCCAAATTGCCACCAGTAACCCAGAAGTGCACGTCAGTGTTACATGACTAGCTACACACTCAACACACCACATGGCCAATTTCTGATATTTACATTACTGTAAAACAGAGCTGTATTTGCTTGTGTAGGTCCTGGTTGAGATAATTACAGAATTTCTTCACTCTGGAATTATTACTGTCAGACTATAAATACTACACCCACTGCAGATTCATACTAGATTAAAATCACAAATGTACTCCAGTTTTCTCCCATTAAAAGCTATTCATCTTAAATGGAGTTCAAAAGGGACAAGAAATTCAGTTCAGTGCACTTTCATTTAGGTTGTTCTTTAACGTTATTGCAAACACCTTTCCCCAAGTGTAGGTCCAGGTTCATGACATTTGTGCAGTTTTATGTGCCAAGAATTATCAGCCAAAATTCCATTTCATGTGACCATCTTCCAGCCTCTCTCTATCCCTTAGAATTAAAAAATGTTTTTGTTTTTTTTTACTTTAAGACTGAAATATGTAAATAACCTATTCTTAATTTAAAAAAAGGCTGATAGGGCAGTTCTAGGCAAATTTGTTGATTAGTGTGTTATCCCAAAATAATGAATTCAAAAATAACTGTTTTTTTCTAGATTAAATTTTATGTAAGACTGTATAGACTGGGGAGTGAATGTGGACACTTTGACTGTATTTACATTTTATATCAAACCCTTTAAATGTAAAAAAAAAAAATAGAAATGTCTGTTCTTTTTGATATGTGCTGTTTATTTCTCAAGGGTGACGATGGCAGCAAAAACTCCCCATTAGCAGAACCAAGACTCAAAAGTGGAATCAGTGCTTCTCTGATCAATGCAGTTATAAAGGCAAACCTCTTAATAAAATACATGCTTAGTATTTAGGTATTACATTTAAGAATTATTTTTCAATAGCCCTATTCTTAACTACTAAACCCAGTGTGTATGTCATGTGAGTGAGGACTTGAAGTGAGGAATCACATATGGACCTATTAAAGGCTTAGCAGATGCACTTGCGTCAGGCAGAATAAAGAAACATTTAACTGGTTTCAAAAGGTGGACTTAAAATACATGCTGAACTTGTCTAGTCGTGTGAGAATTCTTCCCACGTCCGCGGTCTGGAATGGCGTGCCTGAGCTCAGAAAGCAGAAGCTGAGGTGGACTCTCAGTGTGAATCTGCCAGCAGACCTTAGGCCCAGCCACTGGCAGATTCTGGCCCCCACACACACAAACCCCATCTCCACAGCAGCCTCTCAGCACAAAGGAAGCTTCTGCCGCTGCTTTCCGGCCCCATTAGTACCCTGGCGCAATGGCAAATCTCAGAAAGCGCATTCATTATTCATGGCCACGCAGGCAGAGGCCCCTGATAAATTCTCACTTTAAGTGACAATGAGTGACAGATCCTGGCCTTTTTTTTTGCCCCCTCTTTTTTTTTTTAACGCCCTCCTCTCCCTGCCGCCAGTGGTGCACTGGCCAAAGGTCTAGCCTGATCCTCTGCTAATGACCAGCATGATGTATGTGCGATGGAGCGGCGGCTGACACTGGAACTTGAGGCCGTTGTCCCGCTCCTCAGGCCCCCAAGCCAGTGGGGGGAGGGGAGATAGAGCCCAAGCCGGGCGCCCGGAACGCTACGGAAACTCCTCATTAGCTCGGACACACAGGGTTAACCTGGAGGGGAGGTGGAAAGGGCAGGGGGAGAGGAGGGGGGTACCCCGATAGGTGAGAGAACAGGCTGAAGAGAGAGAAGGATTTGCTAATGTACGAAATACGAGAGCTTGAATTTATCCTCCAGAAATTGCCAGCCACAAAGACACAGATGCCAGCAGGGACCCTTTTTTCCAAAGGTTATCAATTGATGTCCTTCATAGTGCTTTAACTCCTTAAACCTTAAGGGACTGTGTGTTGGAGCTACGCTTTGGTTCCTTGCTATAATGACTACACTACTAAAAATATCAGGCCAAAAGAGGGTTCTGCTGCCTTAAAAGAACCATTTTTGGTTTCCCCAAAACGTTTTTGGTAAATTATTCTTTAAAGAACCAAAATTGTCAGTACCAGTAATGTGAACGTAGAGAACCTTTTTAAATGGTCCATGCTCTACATTTCTCTTGTATTTTATTTCTTCAACAGTCAAAATTCCTGAGGAGTGATTATTAACAATTTGTGCCATCTCTTGATCTCATAGAATTAGTATGTTTTCATTGTTGTGTCTTTAAAATCAACATATGTAAATGAGCTCCATTCTGATTAGCCACCCTGCGAGGCACTTATTCAGAAAGCATTCCAGATTGACTTCAGCATTGATTGGTGGAGCTAAACTGCTTTTGGGGAATAGATAGATGTATGAAAATTTGCTGGGTTTAGTGACATCCCAAAATCAGTTAATTTAAAATGAGCTGTTTAATTTACTTCATTTACAAGTATTTACTAGTAGCTCATTTACTTTTCAGGAACGTTTATTTCAAATATTGTAGTGATAGAACTGGTAATTTTTTTCATAGTAGCAACTAAGTAATAGCAGTTACTGGATTGTAGAGGTAACTAAATGGTAAGCCTATGCTTTAAATCTCATTCATGTGAGAGATTACCATTATGTCTTAGGGACATTTCAGTTTCTCTTCCTCTCTCATAACATGCATATAGGAGTTACTGAAATGACTAAGGGATAGGAATTCCACTAATATTTCAAAAAGTCCCATAATTAAAAATGAAATCAAAGTAATTCCACTGATATTTAAAAAGTATCGTTGTTAAAATGTGAATAAAGTCATTCAGAGTGATTTGATGTGAAATGCTGCATATACAGAAACAAGAAAAGTCACATTTGTTCACAATAGTGGTGATAGGAACCTGACATCCAAAGGATTTAATGCTTCTAAAAGATTACTTGCAGAAATGGCATTTTATTACATGAAATACTTATTAACATGTTGCCTGATTTCTGAGTTTTGATATTCCTGAGGTTTTAGCCTAAAGCATTTTTTTAAAATCCATTCATGGCGGAAAGATTCACGCAGGGTGTTGTAAGGCAAAATTGTCCCCAAAGAAAACATATTTTTGTTAGATTTACCACTATTTTACCAGTATCAATACTACATGAAGACATGTGCAGATTCACTGGTGGTTTAGAACCACCAGTGAAAATGTATTTGCATTTTATTCACTGTGACCTCTGGTTCCTATCACCAACCCTGTGAAGAAACCTGAGTGTGTTGCTTTATAATGAACCATCTAAAATGATTTTGATTGTGTTTCATGAATTATGCAGAAACCTTAAAAAATTTTTGGAATTCTCCTTTAATAACTGAAAACTATGTGTATACTTTACAGGGTTGAAGTGTTTTATTCAATGTTTATTGCTTATATGTGTTTACAGTCATAACAATATAGGCAATTATTTTTCTCAGAATAATTTTTTTTTTAACATATTGGACAGTGATGGGCTGACAATTTGATACTGAAGCTCTCAATAATTTTTTAAGTATATTTCAAACTCCCAGCAGGTGAAAGGAGAAACTGGCCAGTCGGAGTGAGCCACCCATCCCCGAACACCATCCAACCCAACCACCCCCGTCAGAGGCGGCGTGTGATTGTACCTCCTCAGCCGAAGACAAATGCTAGCAGCAGAACAAAGGCAGCACGTTGTGTGCGGCTAGCTTTGAGAACCGTGTCTCAGGGGTAAAAGTAAATTATACATTTCCAAAAGGACACCTCTCTAGGGAATACTGTAGTGTATATCAGAATTTCCAGTTTAACTCTTGTTATTATCTCATGCTAAATGCATCTAAATACTCTTGAATTAATACTCAGTATTATTCTTTTATGAGAGCAAACTGGTCCAAGTTATGATCTGTAATATTAGTATAAACATGTACTGTCTATAGAGGAAATCCTCTGCTGATTTAGAAGTCACATTATTCTGCAGCACTGCTGAGTACATTCTGATTGGTCAATGGTCATTTCACACCAAAGTATGTAGTTCATTCACATCATGGTTTTGGGATAACCAGGATCTCGTGGCCGCAGTGCAAGAAAAATGAATGGACTCCTTATTATCTTATGAAAGAAATATCAACCCACTGTACTTTGAAGCTCTAGGCTAATATTTTATTACAATATTATTACAATGGCTACCCAGTTATAGGTTGACAATTGCTTAAATCAGCAATATATGGCACCTCTTATTTATACATTTACTTAAAAAGAGATATATTTTCAACACAGATTATATTTATATATATTTATATATATTTATCTATATACTTATATATTTATCTCATACTTAAACCTTTAATTGTCTTTAGCCTACAGAAAAAAGCACAAAATAAGTGATTTGAGATCATTCCTACAGATTCTCTCCAGATCCTCCATAGGCCTCTGTCCTCTCATTTGGACTCGCCTCTACTTAATGGTACTTAATTCATGATGCCATGTATCCTAACAAGATTTATAGAATCTTTAAATGAAAAGCGTCACAGATCCCCAGCGTGACAAACCAGAGTAGAGGTTCTTCTCTGTACAACGTTCTTTCCCTTAATGTGAAAAACACTTTGATTGTTTTACCAAAAACCTCTTTTTCTGTCTGACCATTGAAGCCAGTTCCAGTCAAAGTTCCAGCAGCATCTAAATCCAGCCGCATACGTTTGTGGTAAGATGAAAGAAAAGGCTTTCTTCTGGCACATTTTTCAAATATTTTTGACATGGAGGAGGCGTCTAATGGATTAAAGACTTGGTGACCCCAAGATGTTGTCACCTTCTGCGAGTGTCCAGCCATGATCTTTGAGGAAATTTGAGTCTCTCTAACTAGAGATATTCTTTCATGGCATTTCTTGCTTTCTGTGTTTTTCCTAAAAGCGTGCCAGAAATTATGGAGCGGACTGTATACATGCACATAAGGCACTACAACACTGATTTTGCTACAATTTGGTTTTTAACCTGTGGTACATCAACATTGAACATCACAGTCATTATAAAGAGTGGCCATGTCTGTGCAGCCTGGCTGTGAGCAGGATCTAGGGGAGGCCATAGATCCTCATTAGGTCACCAAATCTCCTGGCTCTGCTATATCTCTCACTAGATGCACGGTCAGTAGGAAGCTCTCTCTCAAATCCCTCTGGGCAGCCCAGGGAGCTCCTGTAGTCATGCTCAACTACTGTACGTCACCTTTAAATTGCTCTATTTGTCTGCGCTGGTCATGCCACAATAGGCCAAGACATTGCTCCTAGCAAGTGTCGTTACACAAAAAGACCAGAGAAGATGATCATTTGTACCTCTCTGATTCGTTAACCACTGGTATTGTGTCCTGGTTTAGAGGAACTGTGAATACATTTTTTTTTCCTCAGTGGATATATTACATTATCATTAGGGCATCATTCTGAACTACTGGAGTGTTCTCTCCTGCTGCTGACTGTCCATAACTGGTATTTACAAATAGTAATTGGACAACTACTTTAAAAAAACAAACAAAACAAAGGTACTAATAGAAGCAAAAAGTGTTTTCAGTACCCTAAAGAACCTTTAATTTGAATTTTTAGTGCTCTGATCCAGTGGTTTTGGGGATTATCATATTGACAGTCCTCTAGCCAGTGGCATGGAGAGGGGGATTATACTTTGCCACCCTTCGTGGAGTGCCACCCTAGGCCAGTGCCAAGTTGGTCTATATGGGCACACCCGCCTTCACCACTGGCTTGTGCAAAGTGTCCACAGGGTGGCTTACCCAGTTCTTGCTACAAATAATGAAATACTGAAGGCATATGAAATATTTGGCATGAACAGATGATGGTGAAGGTGAGGACAAAGTCTATAGGCTAGTCACTGGAGAATGGCAGCTTGTTCCATGCAAAAGAAGGCTCTGAGAGAAAGGGTGAAGGAATGAGGGAAGATGTGAAGAAATAAACTGGACCAGCCTGCAGTAGATGGGAGATGGCATCTCTTGGGAACATAGTTAAAAAAAACATACAGCTATATGCTCAGTATGTCTACATTTAAAAATAGATGTCTATAGATCAAACTACATTCACTATGATGCTTGCAACCTTTCATATGTCTCTCTTTGTATGTGTGATTTATGTCCCATCCCCCTACCAACACCCAGTCTTTTTTTTTTCTTCACCTCCATTCTTCCTCCACCTCTCCAGTATTGCTGACAGTAGGATACAAGGCATCGGTCAGCTCTTTTCTTCTAGCATCATACGCACATGAAATGGAGGAGGCTTGTTGCTGTCAAGTGAGTGGCTTGGGCCCTTGTATCCCTCAAAAAGGAATTTTAATTGCAATCTGTAGTTTGTTTGTCTGCACCACACAGACCAGAAAATGTTTTCAAAGCAGGCTTTTGAACAGGTGTTCTTGGTTTCCAGGTTTCTAGCGGTCAGCTATGCCGTGTTATCGCCATTCTGGTGGTACATAATGAACACGCGTGTATTTGTTGCATCTATTCCCAGCAAGGAACATTCACCTGCTAAATATGCATCTTCAAAACAGTGTCATAGCAACTACCTGCCAGAAATAACAGCTAAACACGGAAATGTTAAGGGATAACTGAATGTAGCCTCAAATAGATTCATGAATGTCAGACATTTACGTATTCTGTGCAAATAATGCAAAGTTTGAGGTATGAATTAACAGTCTGTGTGGTAAATACTGATTACTAGAGAATCCTTCCAAGCAGAGAAAATTGAACCTTTAACTTCTTCTGTTCAGAATTAATTTCTGGGGAGTGTGCTGACCAGGATTTACCATCTATCCTGATAACTAGCTATTTACAGTAAAACTTGCTAACTCATGTATCGAGTTATCTGTCTTTGCCATGTAGTTTTCTGACCTGTTTACCATGTAGTCTGTTAACCAGTTTGTTTGGATGTGCTGTTTTTTTTACCTTGAGGCCTGCTAACTATTAAATCTACGTATTTACTGTGTTTCTTGCCTAAATCAAGAAGATTGGTACAACTGAAAGGATGAAACGTTTGCTTGTTTCCAAAATTCAGCAAATACATGCTATTTGTTAATTCACAGAAATGTCATATTCAAGTTTGTTCCATGCAGAGGTGGTTATACGTTCTTTTCAGCTACTAAATTAACAAAATGTATAAACTGACATGTATATTTATGCATTTAAGGATTTACATTATGCTTGTTAAATATTTATATTTGACCTTAACTAACCTTTGACTTCCACATTTGCAGGGATGTCAACTTTAGTAATTTCAGAGTAACTGATGGAAATGAACAGAAATGTGTGCACGATAGATCCTACCTTTTCTATTGCAATTTAAAGATGTTGTGATATTGTTGCTTTTGGATTTGTGTTTTAGTTATTTTATTTGCTCTTGTGTTTTGCGCTTAGGGGCTTTCATCGGCAAACGACTTAACTGTAAAGTATTTTTGAGGTTTATTGCTTGCTTCTGTACTTTTGGCCTGTAGTGTATGAGGTGTCAGATTTCTGCTTGTGTGTGCGGGTAGAGAAGGATGAAGGCAAACACTCTCGTGGCCTGCATGCTCTTTCCTGAAGCATTGTGGGAGGGAAGCTTCAGGCTGTTCTCGTTAGGAGGCTGTCAGTCAAGACCGGGTACCTTAACCACAAGAAAATTCATACATTTTTGGACATTCTTTTTAATGTAATTCTAAATTTTGCATTGTGAAAATTCACAGAGTGACATACGTATAAAACTATAAGATCAAGACAAATTAGCCGAAGCCTCCTGGATTTGTAAAAGAAAATGTGGTGTTTTGTTAAGTGGTTCATTTTTTTGTTTAGCTGTTTATTAATAAGAGTTACCTAAATTGAGGTTTGTGTCTGTCCTTTAGTGACTTTTGTATAGCCTCAGATTACTCTATGATTAATTGACTGGATAGTCTGTGATAGGTTGGGCTACAGTTGTTTAGTCTATGATTGCCTGAATTATCATTGTTTAGTCTGTGATATGCTGGCCTATGATTGGTTAAACAATGATAGGCTGGTCTATGATTGGTTAGTCTGTGATAGACTGGTCAATGATTGGTTAGTCTGTGATATGCTGGTCTATGATTGGTTAGTATATGATAGGCTTGTCTATGATTGTTTAGTCTGTGATAGGCTGGTCTATAGTTGTTTAGTCTATGATAGACTGGCCTATGATTGGTTAGTTGGTAATTGTCTATGGCTGGTCTATGATTAGGTAGTCTATGATAGACTGGCCCATGATGGTTTGTCTGTAATAGATCATGGCTGATCTATGATTGGTTAGTCCATGGCTGGTTGTCACCATCACTGCTACTCTCACCTGTTCACTTTCTGTGTCCCACATCTATTCGTTAAATTGGCTTATTTGTTTGGTGTACGTTCTTGGAGATCATTATGGAGAAGCTAAAGAGAAGCCCTAAAAAAATAAATATTAAATCAAAATGTGAAAATGACACTTTGGAAAGCTGTTAATTTCACAGCCCAATACACTCTTTTCAGCCTTTGTTTGAAATTTGTCAGTTTTGAAGGGAGGCAAACTGTGGTGTCATGCTGAAGTGGTCAGAAAGAAAATGTGTGCGAACAATGTAAGAGTCATCAAATCATATTTTTGTCGAAAAAAAAACTTAATTTCCATCACTGAGGTCAGAAATATATATTATCCAAACTACACCAGCAAGATCCTAGCTACAAATACGCTTGTGGAGTCACTTGTACTGCACTGTAACTTTTATAACCATATTTGAGTGCAAGATTAACAGCTATGTACTAAGTAGACGTAACTTAAAGGATATGGCAAACTTTAGAAAAAAATGAACAATTTTACACATCTAGACTCCCAGTTATTACTCATATTGGTGGGTTGGTTCATATTTTTTCACAATTTAAAATTATGTTCGAACAATGAATGTTTCTTTACTTCATACAAAAAACAACCATCTAAAGCACTCGGGAGAGAAGTTCAGGTCCCATTACTGCACTGCAAGGTTTCATCACGAGAAACTGTAGCTGATGATATGGTACAGCCCCTTTGTACCTATTGAGAATCAAGACAGGTACACAGTATAAACAGAAGTCTGTTGAAATCAAGGGTATTATTAAAAATAGGGTTTTAACTTTAAAAAGTCGGTGTCCTCGCAAGTTCGAGTTAAGTGAACTGCTAATAATAAGTTAACAAAGGAAAATGTGTGTGCGGTGAACTAAAATGTTAGCTCTTTTAAAGTTAATACACTTTTTTTTTTTACAGTGTACATTCTCTGTTCTTCTGGGAAGGCTTTACACTAGATGTTGGAACATTGCTGTGAGGATTTGATTGCATTCATTCTTAGTAAAGTGAGGTACTGATGACAGAGCATTAGTTAGGTACAAATAGTTATTTACCACTCCTGTTCATCCCAAACATATTGGATGGTGCTCAATCACTCCACACAGCCCATTGATGTAAATGGGGGTGGGGGGCTGGGCTTCATACCTCTCTTGGCATGACTGACGCTTGGCATTTGGTATGGTGACCTTATGTTTGTGTGGCTGCTCCACAGCATCCCCTTACATTGGCAATGCTTTTATTTGGAGATTAAACAAGCTGATCTAAATACCTGTGTCAGCAATGGGTGCACTTTTAAGTACCTATATGTGCTAATTAACGGGAGTGTCTGAATACTTTTGGACATGTAGTGTATTTTACAAGCGCAGGTCACTTTCAGTGGCAGACAGAGTGGAGTATGTGCATTAAAGACTTTTATAGGACAGATGGATGCACACTGCCATCCAGTGGTGTAGATCAGAACTACACTGCAAAAACTCCTAACTAAGAGTTGCAATCTTATTTCAAGCGTAAAAGACTTCTTTATCTTGTTTTGAGAATAATATACTATATAAGAGCAGATTTGTAAGATTATTAAGATTGTTTTAAGATATTTTTTCCTATTTCAAGAAATCTCAGACTAGAAACAAGTGAAATTATCTGCCAGTGCAGTAAGATATTTACACTTGGTAAGATTTCTTGAAATAGGAAAAAAAATATCTTAAAAACAATCTTAATAATCTTACAAATCTGCTCTTAAATAGTATATTATTCTCAAAACAAGATTAAAAAGACTTTTAGGCTAGAAATAAGTTTGCAAGCCTTGATTAGATCAAGAGTTTTTGCAGTGTACTTCTCCTTCAAACTGCATCAATTCACTAGACATATATTAAGTCTAGTCTTTGATTAAGAAAGGGTGTAGAAAGGGTGTTTCTCCATTCTAAATCACTTTAATTCAGCTCAGTTTTTTGTCTAGTAAAAATAGTGGGACTGATTTAGGCAATCAAGTTTTTTTCTACCACTTTCATTTAACACTCTCTCTTCCTTTATAGTACAAGCAAAGATTATAGTACACTGCAATAAAACAATGAACATGCATATATAGCAAATGCGGTCACACCGGTAGGAACATTATGCCGTCGTTGAGCAAAAAAAGCTTCATGAGGAAACGAAACTGTAGTCACTGCCTGTGATGTCACTGTTGCTCTTCATGATGGCCCGTTTCTCCAGTGTTAGCAGAAGGCATGCATGCAAACAGCATGCACGATGGGTGGGTCTGCTGTCACATGGCTCCTCCTATTACTGTAAAGCAGATGAAAGGCAAGAAGAAAGAAGAACTTTGTGAAAACTATGAATTTCAGAAAATCCACAGTCAATTTCAGTTCAGTGTGGGAGCTGCTTCCTTAATTATAGCTCTCAGTGGAATATTTTGATGTCTAATTGTTTACTTGGGGTGTGTGCGTGTGCGTGCTGATGAGAGGTTGCCTATATATACACACACACACATATATCCACATTTGCATGTTGGCCCTTGGGTGGTTGTTCACATGGGTTATATTGTCCCATTTTAAAAGTGTGAAACAACTTTCCGAGCCGCATGAGCCCACACTGGGGGGAGATGTTATTATGGTAACCAGTATAAAGCAGCAATTTTGCCTTGTCTTCATTTAAATTCACTACAACAAGCTTGTATGTAGGTGTTTTATTGTTAATCTTAAATAACAGGACAGCGCTTGAGAGAGCGAGAGAGAGAGAGAGAGAGAGAGATGCACTGTAGTATACTAACTAACCTTGTAAGTGCAACGCCTGTATGCTGTAAAGAGGGTGGGGGATTTTCTTGCTGCTTATTGTCTTATACTACCTTCACAGCTTACTCCTGATGAAGTCAGTAAGGACATCCGTTGTGACTTTCGCCAACACTTTAGAATAAAAGTGTAAAAGGAAATGTAGCAGCCACCAAACACATACATTTAGGATGGGAAGTTGTGTTGAGTGTCTTGGTTTGGTTTGTCATCAGTCATATCATTGATGACAGGTAGTGAAATACTGAATAACTGCTTGCAGCTTAATTTTAGGGCACCTTCTCCCAACCTACAATTCTGGGTAACACATGGGGAGTAATTAAAGTAAAAGTAAAATAAAACGGCACTCATGAACACATCACAGCACACAGTGTGAAATTCTTTTTCCGCATTTAACCCATTCACCAAGTAAAGCAGTGGACTGCCACCAACGAGCGCCGCCCAGGGAGCAGCATGTGGAGACGGTACCTTGATGACACTAGCAGTGATGGGATTTGAACCCACAACCTTCTGCCTAACCACTAGGCCACCAGGTGCTCCTGGAGATTTTGACCAATAATTACTTCACTGAGATCCAAAAAAGTCACCCAGAGATGTTTGATGTGAAATGCTGCATTGTCGAGACATACTACACAGGTTTCTTTATAACAGTGGACATAGGAACTAGTGGTGTCAATGTCTACAGTGCAAATACAGGCACTGTGTGTATGACCAGTGAACCTACCTCAGTCCTCTGTCATAATGATAGTGGAAAAATAGTGGTAAATCTGAATAAATATATATTTTCTTAGGAACTATTTTTGCCTTACAATACCTCTCTGTCTTGAAAAGATTTTACAAATATATTTACGCCATAACCTTAACTCAGAACTATCATAATTGTTTCATTTAACTGTGTTCAGTGAAGCAGCGTTTAGAAACATTAAGTACTTCAAAAGTCTTGTTCATATCACCACTGCCACGAGCAGTTATGACTTAATGTGTTTATCTATGAATGAGTTAATCATATTATTAGAATTGTTTTGAAAGAGATGGAATTTATCTTTTGTTTTGTTGTTTATTAGCCTACTATTAAGAGTTCAGTATGTAACTACTGCTTTGAGATGGGTTTCACATTGTAAAAGGTGATTATAATTCAATAAATGAGTCAGTTTGCATCCCATATTCTGAAGTAAAGATCATTTAATGTTTTTTTTGGTGGCCAAAACATGCAAACTGTTTTACATTTCATCCATTTTAAAGTTCAACTATTTTTGTAGTCAAAATATCATTAAATGGTACTAAACGTGTGATGCACCTTGATTTAGGAAACCCCGTTTTTAACCTTTAATTAGTGATGACGAAAATCACATTTAAGTGAATAATAATAATAAAAAAAAGGTAATAAGCTTGACACTACCCATAATCTATAGGAATGAAATGCTGCCAATGATCCATTAATAAAATGTGATTTTAGGTGATAATTCATATTGAATAATTTGCACCTTAGAATATGAAAAACATCTTGGACTGTTAGAGACTTATTAAGCTGTTAGCTTTATGCAATAACCTCAAGAAGCCACTTGCTACCTAGAACCCTTATTATATTACCAATTAAATCATGATAACAAATGATGGTATCATATACGGATGATAATTCATGCTCAATAATTTAAATAAGTCATGTTAATGTGTTAAATGTGCTAAATAAATGCACGATTATTACTAATAATGCAGGTATTAGCGGTTTTCACATAACAGGTCTACTTATCTATTAGGTCTGGTCACAATGACTACAGCTAAAGCCAAACCACTTAAAAGCATCTTGTGATTGAACAATCTTTACTAACCCTCACTAAGCCCCAGGAAATGTCACTTTAAACCCCTCACATATCTCCACTCGAATATTTAAAGTGGTGGAGCATTAAAAATAGAGAAGCCACTTCTCTTATCAGATCCTGAGCATTTTGAAACTTTCTGAGCTCCCTTTGAATGAACACTAACAGCTCTATTCATACAGCTTGAGGCCTTAAATGATGCTTTTAATGCTGAGTGTTTAGAAAAATAATTATAGAAAACAATGCTAGTCCCTAGTCAGCTGGACATGAATATAATTTTTATGTAAGTCAAATGTGTGGCCCTGAACTGTTGCACTTGTACAGCACAACAGCACCTTATGGAGCGCTGCCAGATATGATAATTCTAGGTGGCATCATACGCTTAATGCTTCTTTAGGCCAAAGGCCATGTTATGTATTACCCATACCCGTGGAGTCGAGTGGAAGGTGACAGGTATCATAGGTCATGGAAACAAGAAATTATAATCAACACCAGCAGGTTTAATTAGTGCATAATTACCAACTGTCTTTCAGCATTCAGAAGACTTCCGGGCAGGCTCACCACAAGCCTACATTTTATTGGCAGCTGCTACAGATTGTGTAGCCTACATCTCATCAGTAGATATTTACATTTACAGCATTTAGCAGACGCTTTTATCCAAAGCGACTTCCATTCCCTAACTACAGGGGACAGTCTCCCTGGAGCAACTTGGGGTTAAGGGTCTTGCTCAGGAACCCAGTGGTGCTGGAGGTAAGATTTGAACGCATGACCTCTTGGTCCAGAGGCAAGTATCCTCCCACTAGGCCACCACCACCCACTATGTCAGTCACATGTTTCTGGGTTCTGTGCATAGATCTGTTTGTAAGCATATATCAGCCAAATGCATGGTCAGTAGCAGTAATAGAATTAACCATTAACCACTTAAATGGGCCGTTTAGATGTATCGTGCTGATTTTCCTGCTGAATCAGCTTGTCTGTTAACTGCCAACATTAATGGGTCCTCAAATCACCAGACTGTGCTGACCCTGGCTTTCCAGAGTTGGATACCCATGCCTAAGACTTCTGTCAGTCACTCTAGGAGCATAAACTTACCTATTAGTTTCATATCAGCTATGCATATTTTGTAAGTACTGAATAATAATTTAGTCTTGCCGTTAATGAGTGACTATGAGTTTTTGGAGGCAAAATCATCCAAGCAAATTTATCTTCAGATTTTCAGTCTGTTATGTCATCATGAGTTTCACCAAGCAGGCTTTTTGATCTACATCATGACAGTACACTGACTGAGTAAGGCCTAGAAAGTTTCACTGGATTGCATATCGCGTGTGCTGTTTCCTCTTTTGACACTTTACATCTCTGGCACCAAATGACCTCCACTAATGTTGCCTGTGTTTTCAGTGCCAGTAATGTTGGGAACTATAACCATAAAAATGACAGTACAGATTTCAGTACAAACGGTTTCAGATCATTCAGACAGAGTCAGCACAGAGTCAGCATGCTTAAGCTTCAGTACACATGCATATGTAGTACACAATCAAATCATAGGGCTATTCTCTAAAGGACCTACATCTTACATTTTTCTTGTACTTTAGATTGACCCCACAAGTCAAGTTATGACATTTTTGGTTTTGTGTAATTCATATTTTACTTTATATGTATAGAAAACTGTGTTCCATTAAATGGGGTCATTAAGAGCTCTATAAAAGAACCCCATAGAAGGAAATGTAGACGGGGTTTACCAAAAGCACATGCATTCATCCTAGAGTAAAACCCAAAACAGAAAAATATTGATTAAATTAACCCAAAAGTGCTAACATTTAGTAAAATAACATTAATCAGATAGGGTTTAGGGTTTGAAAGATATCTGTGTCTACAGATGCTTAATTAATTAGGCTTGGCTTTAGATCTACTGTACAGTGAAAGTGTGCACGCATGCATGCAAATATTTACACATGAGCGACAGAGAGGCGGAAATAGTCACTTACCCTCAAGATTGAGACAGCAAGCTATTTCTCTTGAGCTGACTCTATTTGAGGTTATTCTTTTTTCCCCCACCATTGCAGACTTACAGTTCTCTCAGGATTGTCTGTGCTGATGTACTGTATTAACCAGTGTTGAATTAGAGTTATGTGGAGCAGAAATCTACTTTACTAAAAGTGCAAATACTAGCAAATATAGTACTTAATAGTAGGCAAATAATCTTTCATCTTTGAAGTGTTCAGCTGTGCACATTCTACCTTTTTACACTTAAAAAGATTATAAAATTTTCACAAATGTCTTCATAAGTCACCACGCAGTCAGCCAGGCAGCGATAAAACAACTTGTTTCTGAGTCTCTACAGCTGAAATACAAACCCAACTGGTCAAATAAGAAAGGGTGCTCATGCAGGCCCAATGCTTCAGCTGTTACCTGTTACCTTTTATATCTAACACACAGGATTACTTAGAAGTTGAGGTCTTGCCTGAGACATTAATCTCAGAACCCATTGTATAATTGTCAAATGTGATTTGTAAAAATGATAAAATATCTAAAGTAATATCAAACATATAAAATAATTTTGGCATGAAGAATTTGAAGGTAGTTTTAAAGATTGACATACTTCTGGATTTATGTGTGTTTATTGAGACAAAGCATTTGGAAATTCTCAACAAGTTTCAGTCTGACTTCTGACTATAAAGTCAAGAAGCTGTTTTGAGTTCTCATATGAATATGTCTCTCTGCTACTTCCTTAAACAGGCGGGAAACCAAAGAGAGAGGAGAGAAAAAAAAAGAATGGGCGAGGAAGTGGTAACTTGCAGCACACTCTATGCTCAAAGGCCTAGAAAAGTGAGATGTACTCAAGAGTTTTTTTTGTAAAATGCTCAATATTTAAAGCTTTTAAGCCGTACACCTGGAATGCAAACGTAACCAATGATTACTCTACAATTTTCAGCACTTTAATTAGGTTTTTATCATCAAAGGTGTTTATTTCTATTACAGTGTTCACTGGCTTTCATCTGTGCTGCCCCTTATTCTCTCCATTGTTACTTTTTCACTTTTATTCTAGGACACATAGCTTCACCCACCACTTGGTACTTTTATGAACAAGTAACGTCTTTCTGTTTGCTGTAAACAAGCCAATATGGACATCTAGTCTGTGAACTGAAAGTCAGATGTTCTCTGAGATAAAACTCAGTACATGACATATAAAATAATAATGTTTGTGAATTAATCACAGAAGAGGATATAAGTAAAGGCATGATGTAACCTTGCGCTAATCTCCTTTTTCCAGATGATGAAGTAATTGTTTTCCATTTTTACCCATCTCCAGTATCAATAGTACTCAAATAAGATAAACGCAAATAGAGTGGCAGTTTGATAGCCTGTAGAGGATTCTTATAAAAATGGTCCTGAACTCCATACATGCATTGTTTCTTAGTTTGAAAAGATGGCACACAAGTGCAAGGCGAGAGTTTGTGGCGTAGCTGAAAATACAACTTCCTGTTAAGAGAGGCCCATTGCACACTACTGAAGGTGTGAGCGTTCTTCTCATTTGTCTTTCGAACCCAAAGCAAACTTGAGGACTCTAGGGGGGTGAAGTGCACAGGAAACTGAGCCAGCGGATTAGACAGACGAGAAAACGTAGGTTGAACGAACTAAATTGAACATAAACAAAAATTGGAAAAAAAAGGATAAAATAGATATATGTGAAACTCTGGCTACAGTTTAACTCTTTGTCTCTAACAGGACATATGGTGTCTTAGAAGAAGTCCTTGTCACCCTGGTTATGGCGACATTTCTTGGACTAAGGGTCTTATTCTTGGTCCTGGCAGGACTGGTACTATGTAAGTACAAAATTTCTTAACCGGCTTCTCTGAATGACGGATGTAATGGATCTCTCCTCAGGCTGAAGTGTGATGGGTTGCTCTTAATTTTATGAATTTGTCTCTGTTGGGCCTAAGTGTAATTATACCTTTGGCATGACCATATTTAAGAACATGTAATCTTAAAATGTTCTTTGTTTAAACAAGAAAATGTTCGGTATAGTGTGGCACCAGACAGTAGGGGTTGACATGGTCTGGCATGCCATAAATGGCAAAAGAAGGATGGTTTATTGAATGATCATGACAGAAATGAGACTGTTTTACTGTTTTCAGAACTTAATTGTTCATTTTAGGGACGTTAGATGAGAGCATGTCTATCATTAAAATGTTAATGGTTGCAGATGTTTGGCCTTATGAGGTATTTTTAGAGCGATAAACACCACAACAATGGAAAAAGGTATTTTATTCTGAACTTTTCTAGATGTGTTGTGTGGTTGGTATACGTATTTGTTGGTGGTACCTGTGGAAAACACTGTGACAGATAAGACTCGTTTTAGGGTGTGTCCTTGTGTCACTGCTATAGTTAATTCCGCCTGATGCTTAATGCTGACTTGAATCGTTTAGTTATTAGTGGTTCAGTAATACCTCCAGCCTGTTAACGTCTTCCCTTCCATATTTTGACAATATATTTTAAGAACACATTTTAAAGTTGTGAATGTTCGAGAGTGATCAATGTTCAATGTCAAATCTATACTCATGATCTCCAGCCTATGTCTGAATTTTGTGAAACTGAGGCAGAAATGCTACTTTTAGTGTAATTATATGGGTTCTTTGCAATGTTCTTATGTATGTTTTTCAGAGTTCACAGTTCTGAAATGTGGCCTTTCCACACCAGCCATTGACCACTTCCTTGTTCCAATTTGAGCCAGTGTCTCTTCCTCACAAGCATGAACGCAGTGGTTAACAGAGCATTAAAGACAACAGCTTAAAAAAGTGTAAGCTGAAATGAAGAAGTGTATGACAGACCTTTCGATTCTAAGCTGTATACGTATTTAAAAATACTGAGCAAGTCTTTATTCCTTTTTATTTTCTTTGAATCACACAGCAAAAATACTATTTTACTCTGTCAAACAGTCTTATCTTTGGCATATTGAAATGTTTCACTGCAATAGACTGCAAAGTGATCCACCAATATACTGACCACCGGCCTGATCATCTGTTATCATCTGCACCTCTTTCTTCCTGATTTAGGCCTTAAGTTAGATGGCATTGAATGGTTCATATGTAGGTCACTGTGTGGATTAACAAACAAAAAAATAAATAAATAAAAAATCAGGTAACTGATCAGGTTCAGGGACTGGACTGAAAATGAGAGTCAAAACCATGAAGCCTCAAGAACCGTTCTTCAAAACTACAATAAAATACAAGAAAGTCTGGCTTTTTGGAAGCAAAATATATACACAGTACTGTTGCAGTGCCTTCTGTCATTTACTATATATATATATTTTTTGCGGGGTTGCGCTATTCTTTTACAAACTACGTGTAACTATGTTTGCGGGGGTTATGTTCCAAGAGGCACCGGAGTGTAGTGAAAAACCGTCTTGTGATATGGTAAAAAAATGCCTAATAATGCCTATTTTTATAGTGTAAACCCTAAATATGCCCCTGATATGCCCCCAAAACACTTTCATTTCATTTTAAACTCATTAGCCTTATAGAAAATGTAAGGGTAAACCCATATTCGTACTGTACAGTTTACACTGAACTCCTGCAGTGCGAGAATGTAAATATCGATGTTACCCCTGTATAGACCGTACTGTAATTCATGCACGGGCGTTTTCTTTGGTATAAGCAAGTAAATACAGTAACAAATTAACTTAATTTACAATAATAAAAATACAGGGTTTTAAGAAGAACAAAACGAAAAACACGAGAACACTCAAGATGCTTCATGGGGGAAATTCTGGACTGGAGCGTCACAGGGCAGCAGCCAATCAGCAGCAAGGAGAAACAAATAATTTTCTTGGATTGGCTACTTGGATTGGCTTCGTGCATCACGCCCCTTGACCTCGTGTTACTTCGAAAACCCGCGATGGACTGAAACCGCAACTGCTGATCCGCATGAAAGTGGGGGCTTATATATATATATATATATATATATAAAAGCCCCCACT
>JBBJLS010000039.1:13130637-13144169 GCA_037577275.1 Bryconaethiops microstoma
TATACATTTAAATATATATATTTGTTTCTTTCTTAATCAAAAGCACCATAGTTCTTGTACACAATGGCTTTCTGAGTCAGCTGCAGTGAATGGTACATGGTACTAGACTAATTCATGATTGTATGTATGGTGAATGGGTGTGCCTGGCAGCCTGACTGTCCTAAATAACTGTGACGCTCTATTGCACGCCTCATTGTTGCATGATAACACAGCACCAAGACAACCGGCGCCTCCACCCCTGAAAACACCAATCAGATTCCACCTAGCCAGAATATAATTCCCCATGTAGGGTCCATTTATGAGGCATTATGGGAGCACTTTAAAATCTCATTAGACGGTACAGCTGCACTTCGATACTGCATGCTGATTTTAGCATTTTTATTAATTCTGCCTGGTACAGCGCGGCCCCCCTCCGCTGTGAGACGAGCCTCATTTTGGTGGTTTTAATGCAGCTAATTCTAAAGCGTAGATACTTACAGATTGCATAATATGCTCTACAAAAGGGTGTTTTGAAATACAAGAAGTCTCATCTGAACAAGCACATTAAACAGATCGTAATATTTTGATTTTTTGTACTAGACCAAAACCGTTCTTTGGCAGTGTATAAAATGGTGACAAAAACCACCAAACATTCTAAATTTAAGCTAATTTCCCTATTCCCTAATATCAGCACAGTTGCTCTGGGCATGCACTAAAGATTTCCACCCTTTCCGTCAAACAACACTTCCCACTTCTACACACAAGTTTTGGTTCTGAGTACAGATACATTCATTGTTCCAGTAACACTTTATTTGCATGCCATTTAGCAAATTATCTATTACATTCAGTTTATTTTACCTAACCACAAACCTCCCTCTAACCCTAGGCCTGACCCCAACCCAAATTTTGGGTTGCAGCCATTGCTGAATTGAGAGTGCAAGCTAAATTCCAATTCACGTCATGGAATTGCGTGAACCTGAATGGAAATGTCAGATAACTGGAATGTCAGATAACAACCGAATTCAAATGCTGTTTTGATTAAAACAGCATTTCCCGAAATTTCATGCAAGGTGAAGTGCCACTTAGGTTCTATGTTTAAGGTATGAGACTGGAGATTTGTGCTAGATACATTGGAGAGATTTTTGACAGGTTGCTTTGTAAGTGATCTTGGACTGTTTTGAGAGTCTGGTTTGTGTATTAACACTGAGCTTTGGATCCATAGTAAATTGGAAATGGCTGAGAAATCAGAAATTTCTGGGAAGACTTCTGGAAAAGATCATTTCCTACAACTTAATGTAACCACGGTGCAGTTTTGAATAACAGTGGTATCTGTTCATGGATCCAACACAGCAAATTCAAACTTTAAATGGCATCTTCTGGTGAGTACTTGCACCACCTAGCCATTCCTGCCTGGAAAGCAGAATTAGACAGAATTTCACTGAATGGAATTCCAGTTCCTGAAACTCCAATTCAATACCAATTAATTTTCCTGTAGTTATTAGTCCAGTTTGAAATGGAATTGTTGTTTATTCCTGAATTGCCTCCAACCTTGCCCAGAACCTAATCCTAGCCTTAACCCTGCTGCTGATCTTAATTCTGATCCTAAAGGTGTTGACAATCAAATAAGTTTCACCAGATAGGTTGTTAATAATATTAACATATGTAGATAATGAAGTGGAACCACTGGATAATCATATTAGATTTTTATATATACAGTATTTGATGGTAATAGTTAAATGCATTCAGGTGCACGTGGATTATAAAGACGTACTATTTATAAAGATGTACTATTTAGCAAAAAATGATGTCGGTCTAATTGTGAAGTCAGTGAAGAAATTTTGGTTCATGTTTATTCCCTTGCCTGCTATAGGCTGTGGCTAAAGCGTGGACTGTAGTCTCTTAGTATATTCTCTATCTACAGCACATACTGCAAATCTACTGAGTGTAATTACAACTAATATGTCAGGAAAGTCTGCTGGTGAGCCATCCACTGGAGGAGGAGGTGAGCACACAGGGACACTTTGTTCACACCTGATATTTTTGGAACTCTCTTGTTCCAGCTTGTGAAGGGAAAAAGAGGAGAGGAAGAAGACGACGAAGAAGAAAAAAAAACTGTCAATGTTTATGTGGAAACCTCGTTGTGGAAATTCGCCCGCCGTCCGAAGCCAGCATGAGTGAAGAATGTGGCGGCGGGTATTTTTAAACCCCAGAGAAACCTCAAGGCCTGTACTTAGAGAGGGTCATGCGAGGCAAGATGGAAGCGTGCCATCTGAAAACACCCTCCCACACAAATGGGCCTTCTGGAGTCACACTTAGAGGTCTAATGCAACACAACTGTATGGTTCAGTGTTCAAAGTGTCTGTATCTGTATTTCAGTATCTGCACTAGAACTGTAAGTAGGTGTGGTTTACAGGTAAACATCTATCTTTTTAAGTTCTGTTGAGTTGAGACCCTTCTGAGCCACTCCGGGGACCTTTAAAAAAAAAATCTAAAAATCCTTAAGCCTTCTTGTGTGCACCACATGCAAGTGATGCTTGTGGATATTGTAGCATGTTAGGACTTCAATTTTGGGCTCAGCAAGATCCTGACAAGCACATGGTTCCCTACACATAGAGTGTGTTCTGTATAGGCTATATGGGGCACCGGCCCTGCAGAGAAGTGATAGTGCTGCCAATTCATATCTATAATCATATCTATTTAGAACACATCATCATGTTCATTCCAAAAACTGTTTTCATGTTCAGTTACATCTTTGTGGAGGAGCTGCTCCCATCCTTCCCCCACGCTTCGCTTCTTTTCTTCATACCCAGCTTTTGATGGCCTTCAGCAACAGCTAGAGGGCCGGATATACAAGCAATGTCTATCTTGGCCAGTGGTCCATGCATGTGAACATTTTGGTGTCACTGACATATGCTTGGCATGCTCAGAATCTTATTAAAATGAATTTATTGGATCACATTTTAATAAAATTAAAACAAATTTGAGTTTTGAAGACATGGATTTCCCCTGACAAGATGACACACATTTTTATGTAGGGAGCCTTAAGGCTAAAGCAGAAGTCATGCAATTAGCCTAGTTACTTAAAGTAACATTAACCAGTAGTTGATTGTATAAAATGCTAAACTTAGCAATGTAGGCTCAAAAATGTTTTGTAAAATGATGGAATATCCAAATAACTGGCAAGTACTATTGAAAGATCGCTAAACAGTACTGATGTTAAGCAATTTCTTCTAGGATCAATAAAGTTTTCAGATTCTAATTCTGAATTCTGTTTAATTATAATATTAAATGAAATTCAGAATTAGAATCTGAAAACTTTATTAGCAAGGTTTATTTAATAGCTTAGCCGTAAGGCTACATTAGTATATATAGCCAAAAGGCTACATGAGAATAGCTGTAAAACAATAAGTTAGCATTGTCAGCTTTAGTTGGTTGCACTAAGATTAGCAATGTAGGCCTATCAAATGCTATTGTTAGCACATATCGGTATTAACCATTGGTTAATTCTACTAATGCTAATTTGCTAGGCTACTATAACGACTTAGGCTCAAGGTTGACAAATTAGCTAATGAGATATTATGGGCTAACATGGATATTAAGTTGAGGTTGTGCTTGTTTAAATATATTGCATGGAGCTCTGATCTAAGTAGTGAGAGACTAGGTCACAGTTGCTTCTCCAGCATTTGGAAAATGTTGTGATGGGGACATGTGATAATCCTTTTTTTTTTCTAAAGATGTGCCACAGTGGTTGAATTTTAATGGCCTCAGAGGCTGACACGTGTACAACAGCGACGAGCATCTCTGTGTGAAGAGATGTTCCATGATAGGTGCTGTGGTGAGAGGCGTGTGCAGGATATTGGAGCAGACATTTCCCTGTTCTCACTGTGGTGCATAAAATCAGTCGCACTCATTCGCAAGGCATGAAGGAGGCCGATGAAAAGATATGCTGGTACGGAGCACCCATGTCGATGGAAAAGATGCCACAGCTTTCACACTAGGCCTTCGGTTAACTTTAAAAATCCTTCAAGTGGACCAAACCATCCAGTTTAGAACATTTGAGAAATTAATTAATCTATCCAGAGAAAAGTGTAAAACAATGAACACATGCAGTCATTCCATAAGAATATGTCTGGAACGGCATCGTATGTTGGTGGAACACAAAATCTGATACTTAATATCATGCTGACATGTATTTGATGATGAAGTAGGTTGGAAAACCTTGCACGTGAAAGCTGACTTTCATACAACATTTGGTCAGTCAGTATATCACAGTTCATTACTACATAGCTCTTTGGTAGCCACAGGAATTGACCTGATTTACATGCAAAAATGCATCCATATGTGAGCTTCAAGCCTGCATGTTTCAACTGGCCTGCGATTTACATACGTTAATGAGCAGTGACCTGTAAAGTCAGTATGCGAAGCGCACCAGGGGCACATGATGTTCTTTAACATGTGTCGTTTTAGACATGCTAAATGAAAATGAGGTGAAATGCCAAAGTCCACGTGGCCATTTATGCGCAGTTCGTAGCCGATTAAAATCAACTATGGCTCTGACGATCCATACGCTAGATGAGATCAAAATTGGACGTGCCACAGATGTGGGCTTGTTGTATAAATATTTTCTCTTGGAAGGTGTGAGTGAAGAACAACTAATGGTTTAGATTTACGGATTCCGTTGATGGAATTCGGCGAGGGTTTAGCTCCATTTACCTGCTTGTGTATGGGGTATTTTGAATAAAAAGGCCGTAATGTGTGTGTTGGGACATATCCAAGACATTATGTGAAATAACTCAAGTGCTCTGTGCCTGCAATTCAGCCAAATGAAGTGCCTTTTAAACATAATGAAAAAGGCGGTTATATTAACTCAGCCTAGCATTATATGGGCCAGGAAAAAAGCAGTCGATTCCGAGGATACGTACTTCAGGTGAGGATTACTTACAAAGAAGGGAAATATTCAGTGTCTGCAAGTTAATTGTGGCGTAGTCTCACTACAGTGTCATGTGTGAATAGCACAGAGGCAGACACAAAGCTGACTGAGTGAAAGTGAACTGATGTGCTGTTCTTATTAAGCATATATTAAGTTTAGGTGTCGTTTGTCGGGAGTCTAGGTTTAGTGAGCATGTAGTAACTTGGTTGAACAATGGATGTGGACTTGAGTTAAGCTTTACAGGATTAAGAAACAGATGTAGACGACTTAAGCACTGTTGTACGGCGCTCTGGATAAGAGCGTCAGCTAAATGCCGTAAATGTAAACGTAAACCCCTGTATAGACTGGACTGTAATTCATGCACATGCCTTTTATTTGGTATAAGCAGGTAAATGCAGTAATAAATGAATTAAATTTACTGTCATAAAAATACAGGCTTTAAGAAGAACAAAACAAAAAACACGAGAACAGTCGAGACGCTCCATGCAGGAAATTCTGGTCTGCAGCTGCAGCCAATCAGCAGCAAGGAGAAATAAATAACATTCTCGTATTGGCTACTTTCAAACCTCCCCCTCTGAGTACAGCGGTATTTTACCATCCCAAGACGGCTTTCTTTGTGTTCTCCCGTCAGTAACAAAACATTTATACTTATTTTTTATAGAAATGAGGCCCGGACATCACAAAAGCAAAATAAATGCGGAGGACATCCGCAGTTTCCGCGTTGGTGGGGGGGTTTCAACAAAAAATGATTATTTTGGTTCTCAGAAAAAATCCGCATTGGGCTGATACTGCAACTGCTGATTCGTGTAATAGTGGTGCTTTACTGTACACAGTTATGTGTAAATAATGTTATAGTCTAATTACAACCCAAAGCCCTAGTTCACTAATTAAAGTACATCGGTAATTAACTATTAACTAATGCTTACTTAACTACTATTTACATAATGAATAAATCATTGCTTATTAGCAACATATTTTGTGTTTTTAAGTATCACAGACAATTCAAATAATTTGTAACATTCCAAAACATAAAAAGATCTAAGCATCATTTAATCTTAGAGACATTCTGAAAAGTTCAGTATTCTGAAAAGTATTTCCACTTTCTTTATGTTATGTCCAAGGTCAGCAGACGCTAGAGGCTACCATTGTTTAAGACATATTCAGAACTTTTATTTTAAAATGTGGTTCTCTGTGTCTGGTCTATAGTTAAAGCTGTTTAGTTTTTCAAGTAAATTATTGTATTTTCTGACTCGTCTCAGACTTCGTCTTGTTTGCATTTAGGTTGCCTTGGTTTATGCTCTTGTGTCGGTCCACTGTCTTCTGTCCCTTGTTAATGTCTGGCATTATACCCATCTTTTGTACCCGTCTTCTGTGTCTGAGCTTTGGAGTCCATGTTTATTTGTATTTTGGCCCTCGTGCCTTCTTTGAGTTTGTGTAAATAAAAGTCAAGTAAAATGAAACCCTGCATCTGCGCCTCCCTACCCATGCCCCACATGACATATGGCCCGACCTTCCCCAGAGGTGCAGCGGGTTCCGCCATGGGCATGTGGGCTGAGATGTGCCCACGAAGCGAGGCGAGCTGGACCCAGCATTGGGACGAACCGACGCGGGTGAATCGGTTATCCATTTCTGAGCTGCTGGGTGGATTCAGCTCCGAGGACCAGGACGAAGCGTATTGGGACTCCTGGGGCAGCCGGTTGGTGGATGTGCCAACGATCTTGGCTCCGGGGGTATGCTGTTTCTCACTCGTCTTCAGTCTGACTGAGAAGGAGCTCCCTCTAATGTTCGCTATTTGGCGAGGTGGGAGTTCTGCAGCTCAGGAGTGTAGGAGGTGAGGTGGGTTGCGACTCCCCCATCTCCAGTCCACCGATAAGGGCTCTCGCTACACCGGCTCCAAGACTAGCTCTTGGGCTAGTCCTGCAAACCCGTGCCCGCACAGAGCACACCGGCTCCCAAATTGGCACCAAGGGATGTCTTCCCTGGTGCTCCGCCAGTCCACACTCTGGTTCCCAGACAGGCTCCCATGCCTGAACCCAGGATGCGGGCATCCCCCCCTGTCCAGAGAGCGCAGAACTCCAAGAACTCCTCCTGGGCCGACTTCCATGCCAGCTCTGAGGACCATGCCTACGCTGGCACCAAGGAAAGTGCTCACGGCCCATGGCGGCCCATGGCGGCTCTGAGGACCCGGGTCCCTGCTCAAGACCCAAGGCAGGAAACTGCAGCCCCTGTTCCTGCTCCTGCTCCTGATGCTGCAGCCCCTGTTCCTGTTCCTGTTTTGGGCCTGCATTTGCTGCCACGGGCCCCACCACCGGTCTGGCAGGGTCCGGGCCCCCCTGGCGCTCCAGCAGTGCGCCGTTGGAGGCAGGGACCCCGGAAAAAAAAGGCGTTTCCCCGAGGAAGTTTTTGTGGGGGTGATATAGGAACCAATAGCTCCCTGAGGGGTTCCTATAGCTCCCTGAGGGGGCTCCTACCTGTAGGACATGGAGGGGCGTCTCCTACAAATGAGCATTTCCCCACCAATGGAATGAGATACTTTCACTGGATAAAATGATTTCATTAGGTGAAAAAAGTCTGAAATTTCTAAAAAAAAGCTTAAATAACTTTACAGTATTCCAACAATAATCCCATAGTGAGAAATATTAGATATAGTGATTAGACTGGAACCTCACTATTAGTTATTGACGCTGATAGATATGTTCCCTTTAGCCACTTTCGGAAGTTTGAGGCTTAAGCAAACGCTTATGACGGTGTGCTTTTGGAAGGAAGTCGTACTAGCCGCAGAGAGGATTGGTAGCACTGGTGATTCCCCCTGCGCAGAAGGAGGTCACAGGTCCAGGTCCAGTGCTGTGCATCATCACTTTCACTGTTCCTCTGAACTGGGGAATTCTACGTCAGACACTGCTCATAGGCTTCTCAAGAATGTCTCAAACACACGCCAGACACACACACACACACACACGCACACACAGCAGATATTACTTTGAGCATTGTGTCATAGTATAAAGGATCTTAATACTAAGACTCTTTCAGGAAATCAGATCATCTGCAAAACATCAGTTTTTTTTTATTTTAGCTCTAGAATACTACACCCAGACTCACAACAACTAGTACTTAAAGGGTCAATATAAAGTCAGCTCCATAATTATTGGTACCTTTAGTAAAGATGGGTAAAGAAAGATGAATGCCTTGAAAAATATATTTGGGGTTAAGTAGTACAATCTTACACAATAATATGAGCAAACCCTAACTATAAATTATAGTCAAGCAATCTGAGACCACTCCTCAGTACAGAATCTCTCCAGATCTTCCATGGTTTTGTCTTTTTTGGTTCTACTCTTTCGCTCAACCCACAGGTTTTCAGTGGGTGTAAGGTCAGGAGACTGGGATGTTAAAATATTGATTCTGTGGTCATTCAGCCACTTTTGTTTGGGTTTAAATGTGTATTTTATATTAGACCTCCAGTTGTAAGATCCAACCACAACCTATATTGAGCTTTTTGGCAGAAGCAGCATGATCTTCGTTCACATTCTCCTGGTACATAATGGGGTCCATGATGCCGTGTATCATAAGAAGTTTTCCAGGAGGTTTAGAAGGAAAACCAGCCTCAAAACATCACTGATCCACACACTATACTACTACTCTGTGGATGAGGCTCTTTTCAGTGTAATCATTCATCTTTTTATGCCAAACCCACCTTGTGCCTTTGTGCTTTGGAACATGTTCCAGTCAACGTTCCAGTTCTTGCAAAATGCAAATGCTCACATTTAAGATTAGATGAAAAAAATGCTTTCTTCTTCCAGAAATGTTTTGGTGTGTAGATGGTGTCTATGTGACTCGTAGTAGTTTTATTCAGAAAAAAAGTGGCAAAAAACTACTTCCACAAGAACAGTCCAAGTTGTTACATTCACACACAGTCATATAGATCAAGCAGGTGTCCGGGATGGGGGGCTTGGCCAGGAGACGTCTCTAGGATCTTCCTTGCTGTGCTGTCTGAACACTTCTAGTGCTGGACTAGTGTAATGTACAGATTGTTCAACACTGGTGAAGCTCTTTTAGCATCATAGCTCCTGAATTACAGAAGTCAAACTCTTCCACTCTTCCACAAGTTGCAGTTTTGTCAAACATCAACACACCACACCACGGCACACAGTGTGAACGGTGTGAAATTCTTTCTCTGCATTTTACCCATTTAACCCATTCACCAAGTGAAGCAGTGGGAAGCCAGCGACCCACCAGACCACCAGCTGTCCCATTTTTAAATGTTCAGCTTAAGACCTACATTTTTTTCCGTACTTCCATTCTTCTCCCACTCCGGTTTATATAGCCTCTCTCCCTCTGTCTCCTGTATTGTTTATATTGTCCTGTTTTAAAAAAATATATATTTATGATGTGATTATGATACTTCCTTAAAGCATCCCTGAGCATGATGTGCATGAAGGTCCTGGGTTCAGTTCCTAGCAGGAGTGGTCTTGGTCTTTTCTGCATAGAGTTGATATGTTCTCCCCACATCTGCACGGGTTTCTTGTTTCCTCCAACTGTACATCAGGCGAGTTGGAGATGCCTCTAGGTATGAACGTGTTTTTGTCTTTGCCCTGTGATGGACTGGCGATCTTTCCAGGGTATTTCCCCATCTTTCATCTTAAGAGTGCAGGGATAGACTTCAGCACCTCCCACTGCCCCCCCCCCCCAACCCTGGTTAGGATAGGTGGCTCAGATAATAAAAGTATTAACATTTATAACTGAACAAAAAACTGAAGTGTACAATTTATGGTATTATAAGTTGTGTGGCCAATGTGAACAGTGTGAATTTCTTCTCTGCATTTAACCCTTTCACCAAGTGAAGCAGTGGGCAGCCAGCGACACAGCACCCGGGGAGCAGTGTGTGGGGACACTACTTTGCTCAAGAGTACCTCAGTGGTGCCACTGGCATTCCTGGGATTTGAAGCCATGACCTTACAATCACAGGGCCAACTTTTTTCACAGAAGTTTTTCACCTGATAAACCAGGCTGACAAAATATCTGCAATCTAACAGAATATCTGCAATCTGACAAAATATCTGCAATCTGACAAAATATCTGCAATCTGACAAAATATCTGCAACTCAAAGGTTCCCATAGAAAAAAAGAACTGGAGCGTCGAAGCTAATGTTTCTCACAAACACAAGATAGTCAATAGTCACCCAAATCTTTTCAATAAATGCATCTTCAAAAACTCTCTCAGACCTCTGAAACCGTATCCAGCTCTTCTTTAGGGTGGGACAGACTTGTTAGTGTGGTTTAGAACACAGTATAAAAAATGACATACTGTGAGCTATAGAAATAAACAAATCTTTACTAGGGTCGCGGGTACCTGGAGCCCATCCTGAGGTTTACGGGCACGAGGCAGGGACTCACCCTGTATGCACACACACACATACACACACACACACACACACACACACACACACATACACACACTCCACGCCAGGAGCCAGATTCAAACCTCCAAACCTGGAGGTGTGAGGCAACAGTGCTACACACTTCGTCACCATGGGGCACAGAAATCAGCAAACAAACAATAAAAATCCCACAAACCACCTTAAGAGTGCTGATCTAGAATCAGTATTTGTGACAAAGAGGAAATTCAGAGGAATTTGACTAAGATCAGTCCTCATTAACGTCACGGCACTGGGGCTAAATCAAAGAAGCACAATTTGGACAAGAAACATTTCTGGGCTGATCAGCAACATCTGACGTGAGGAGATCATTGCGTGAACTGAAGAGTCTGTAATAAAGGATGAACACGCAGAGTCTCCTGAAGCTGTAATAATCCAAGTCTAATTATAGATAAACATTTTACATGTGCACATTTAAAACAACTTCCATTTATTTTGGACATTTTTGTACCATGTAAATGACCATATAAATCTTGTACCAGTCAAGAGAAAACATTAAAAAATGCAGGTATTTTCCATTTAAACAAACAAGCGTTAATACAAGTCTGTGTTTCTATGTAAACATTACTAAGTTTGTCACTGGCCAAAGAAAACCACGTATCTACATCATTTGAACACAGTAGCCTCCCTTTACACTGTGTTAAACTTTTAAGGATGAACAGAATAATAGAAATGGTCTAAAGTGACTTAGGATGAAGTTTTTTCTTTCTTTATTTAGTTGATTATTTATTTTGGACAGTGATGATTGGTTACTGCTGTGGGTAGTTAAGGTAACCTTAATATACAGTGTTGACCAGTTTGGACTATAACTAAAGATCTTCCTGCAAACCTTAAACATGGGAAGTCATAATGAAGGAAAAAGTGAGAAAAACTTGAGAAGCGACAGCTTTGCAGTAACACTCAACTGGTGAAGGGAAAACCCACTTTTTATTGTGGGTTAGTTTGGTGATTTTTCGTTTCATGTATATTGTCTCCCCAACCAACTGCTTTCCTGCCCCATGCCATGTGCGGCACAGACGTGCTACTAGTGTCAACCTCAACATCTCTGGTTAAACATCTTCACCCTAAAGCACATGGTGTGAGTGATTACGCACAACGTATCCTGTCTGCGCCTCTTGAAATGACAAACGCATTCTTGCGAAACACAGCTCTGAATACGGCACAGTGAGGCAGACGTGGTGAAATCCTGTGAAGTAGAGAAGATAGCTCTGGCTCAGGGCAGTCGTGAACATGCGATGAATCAGACTGGCTCTGACCAGCACCATCAAGTTTGCTCTTAAAGTTTTTGATAGATGGAGCCATGAGGACCGATGTGCTTTTCAGTGGAACACTTTCTAAACACGGGAAATCTCACTCCCTTCTTTTCTTGAAGATGTTGCCAAGACTCCAGAATGTTGGCAAGACTTATTTGGTGTTTGCTTCTTTAGCTTTTAAGAATAACTGCTAGACATTTTAATGACATACTATTAAATTAGACTATACTATGAGCAAAAGGTTGTCTCCTTAACTACTATTTGTAAAAGTGTGTAGGTGAAAAGTGACCACTTGTCATAAGTGAACACACCACAGCACAGAAATTCTTCTCTGCATTTAACCCATTCATCAAGTGAAGTAGCGGGCAGCCAGGAACACAGCACCCGGAGAGCAGTGTGTGGGGGGGTATCTTGCTCAAGAGTATCTCAGTGGGGGCCACTAGCAGTCCTGGGATTCAAACCCATGGCCTTCTGATCACAGGGGCAGCTCCCTAACCACCAGACCACCAGCTGCCCCATTTTTAGCTCTGCTTTTTCATTTTTAAGTAGTTTGAGCTGAGTGTGCGGTGCTTTGGGCGGCAGGTTGCAATGTGATACGTTTTGGGGTGCAGGTTTCCATCTCCTGTACCACTTGAGTCCAAAACTAAAGAAGGAAGCCTCACACACAGAGCATGTCTTGGCTGATCGACCAGAACTGGGCGGGAAGTTATATAAATCAGATCTTTTGTCAAAATTCTTCTCTCAGTGCAGCTCTAAAGTGCTTTGACTAAACTATAAAGAAATTAGAGTGGGCTGATTTTTTAAACATGGATCTAAAGCCCAGTGGTTGAACTTCGCTAGACAATACCATGTTCTACCACCACTAGGCCTAATGTGCTCCTGCTAAAAAAGCTAATCCAGAGAAAGACTGTTTTCCTGGCCTTTCCATTGCAATCAATCAGGCAATTCCAGGTCAGCTTAGGAAGACAGTGTTCTTCTGAATGTGCATTCCGTGACTGCTCATCTTTACCTGGAAGCCGATTCACTTTTCAAATATTCACTTTGCCACAACGTACACTAGATGGCAGTAAATGATTAATCTCATTCCCTGAAGCCCAACAGTGTGAGAACAGCACTGAGGTGAAATGTCTTCCACACACATTACTCTTAAATTATCTTTAACATGACGAACTAATTATTGTCTAACAGTATTTTCCCTGCCTGCTTGATGTGTGAAGGAGAAATTGCACACTTTTTTGGATGATTGCACACTGAGATAATGGAGGGATGAAGAGCTGCCATATAGGCTGCGTGATGTTTTTTCTTCACCTGCAGTTCTTCTCCATGTCTTCTGAGTCACCCTCACACAAATCAGCCCCATTCATTTACTCACATCTCTCTTCTTATCTCTTCTCCTCTCTCCTCTCCTGTATTTTCCTCTCCTCTCCTCTCCTCTCATCTTATCTCCTCTCTCCTTTCTCTACTGTCCTCTCCTCTTCTCTCTCTCCTCTCCTCTCACCTCTCTCTCCTCTTCTTTCTCCTCTCCTCTCCTCTCACCTCTCTCTCCTCTTCTTTCTCCTCTCCTCTCTCTCCTCTCCTCTGCACTCATTTCCAATCCTCTCTCTCCTCTCCTCTCCTCTCTCCTCTCTGTTCTCCTCTCCTTTCCTCGCTCTCCTCTATCCTCTCCTCTCTCTCCTCTCTTGTCTCCTCTTTTCTCCTCTCCTCTCCTGTTTCTCCTCCTTGCTCTCTCATCTCATCTCCTCTCCTTTCCTCTTCTCTCTCTCCTCTCTTGTCCTCTCTCCTTTTCTCTCCTCTTTCCTCTCCTCTCCTTTCCTCTCATCTCATCTCCTCTCTCCTTTTTCTACTGTCCTCTCATCTCCTCTCCTCTCATCTCCTCTCCTCTCTCCTCTCCTCTCTATCCTCTTCTCTCTCTCTTCTCCTCTCCTCTTCTCTCCT
>JBBJLS010000039.1:13144269-13166161 GCA_037577275.1 Bryconaethiops microstoma
GTAGACTACTTAAGCACTGTTGTACGTCGCTCTGGATAAGAGCGTCAGCTAAATGCCGTAAATGTAAATGTAAATATATGCCAAGTGTAATATTTTCAGGTTCAATGCAATTTTTAATGGATTTTTCATGTTTTATGGTTTAAAAACATACAACTCTAAATATATGTGATACAGATTGGTTTACCTCAGCTAAGTCCTTTTTCAATGTTTGCCTCAATCAAAACAATTCATCATAAATCCCTCCATAGCCTAGAATTTGTAAGTGATTTCAACAAAAAAAACATGTGAGTATGTGTACCTATATGACTGAAACCACTCACTTTTTCCTATCTGAATTTTCCTGATGTAATCTCTGCAAAAACTACAAAATCATTTAACTGTGCAGACATGACATTCAATAATAATAATAATAATAATAATAATAATAATAAAGAAAACAAAAATAAAACAACTCAAAACAGAACACTATCCTCATGTAAATAAAAAAAATAAAAAGGTAATACAACCAAAGAACACAATAGATTGAAAAAAATGTGAAAGAATAAAATAGTCAATAAAATCAATAAAATTACTTAAAAGCTAAACACAACAGATGGGTCTTGAGTCTTTATGTGATCAAGAGCTCTCGAGTCATCCGAAACAGAATTCCACAGTCTGGGACCATGACAGCAGAGCACTATCTCGCCACTTTAAACTGGAATTTAAAAAAAGAGCTGACATGACATTTCTTGTGAGAGTATATCTAATAAAGAACTGAGTAAAAGTAATCATGCTTCTACAATAAATAATAAAACCACTGACTTTACTAAAGTTCCTATGAAGAACCCTTTTTTTAGAGTATCCACACTCAGTTTCAAACATTTATTTAAAATTTTTTTTAAACTGAAATGTTACACATTTAATAAATAGGCAGTGCAAGGCAACACTAGAGAGCCATTCAGAGTAATGAAGCCACCCAAGCATCCGCGCAGCAAGTCATCAATACCATTAGCATTGGCACTAAAAATGGCTAAACATGTATGAATCATGGTCCAAAGGAAAACACAGTTAAGCTTTGGATTAATGGACTCGTTTGATAGAATTATAGCTTTTTTTTAACAGCGAGGGCAATAGGTGCAGAGCCAGCGATTGGTTGATAACATCAGCTGGTCTCCACTGTGCTACCCAATACTCCCAGCAGTGGCCAGAGTAAACACAGCTGTTTACCGTGCCCTGCAGAGGCACGAACAATAAATCTTTGCTTTGTGTGAGGCCATGCGTCCACCTTTTCCTCAGGAGTGCCAGGATGGTGTCAGCCATAAACTACCCTTGTTTCAGGTTCAGCTACCAGTCCGGTTGAAAAAAAAAGCAAAAGAAATGCTGCTGTAGTTGTATTCCAAACTGAAAAAAATTGAGACTTTTGTCTACGGCTATAAGCTGTAATTACCTGTCAGAAAATTATCCAGATAAGGAATACTTCTTTTATTTTCAGCTTAAAAGTTTCATTAAAGTACAATAGACTAGGTGTTTTTGTACAGTGTAATGTACACCGACTGGTTCACACTATCACGCAATCATGCCACCCTATATAGCGGCAAGAACACCAATTCAAAGAACTCAAACACCCTAAACAGATATTTTTATCTTAATATCTTCATCCTGAAATACAGAGTATGCATTTATTAGCTAAAAAAGTCCACTGTCAATAGCATGTGATGGCTGGGTGCAGAAGTTTTATTTGATTTCATTAATTTAATTTGCGGTGGGCTGGCACCCTGCCCAGGGTGAATCCCTGCCTCATGCCCATTGACCCTGGGTAACTGCAACCCCAGTAAGGATTAAGTGGTTACATAAAATGTTGTAAACTTTGGCCCCATTGAAAGTGAATGGCTGAGACAAAATCTTTTTGGCACAATTGTGTGAATGCTGCTTAAAAGCCCATGGGCTAGACGCCTAATGGTCTATTACACCTCCCTCCAGTTCAATTTAATTTTTAAGTGGAAAATAAGTGAGGAATTGCTTACCGTGATGTAATTACTAGAAATTCCTAATGTTTAGTACATACAGTATAAGCATTCATGCTAGTGTTGAAATAGAAAGTTCTGAAGTCTGTGACACTGATTCAGAGACTTTCTTGTTTTGTGAGTCACAAGGCTCTTAATCCATAGACACATTAATGAATATAAGCAGTAACATGCCTGATCAGCTGCTGTAGGCATTTTGTCTTTCATTACTACTGCAGAAGTGGGATGAAAAAGCCCCCAACCTACACTTTTCTTCTATTTTATTTTTATATTCTGATGCCCACTTATGACACTTATCTGGGTTAATGTACCAAGGACAACTCATATTAACATTATTTTCCAACCTCTTTGTCCATTATAATTAAGCTATTTGTGTTATTATTACATGCAAAAATCTGTTCTCACTTCTTATGAGTGGGCGGAGTTAAACTGCTATAGGCTGGATAGGTAAATATTTTCAACATGAGCTGATTTTGAAAGTTAGTTTAAATATATGGACTCTGGAGGGAATGCTTTTATTTTGAAATTGAGAATAATTTGGTTTTCATGACATGGGCCCATCAAAAGAATTTTTTTTTTTTAAACAAACTTTTTAAAGCAAAGGTTGCAGGCTTAATTTAATCCGACAAACAGATACAGACTTACCTGAGCTTTATTGAGCTGTGGCAAAGAGAGTAAATAAATAAGCATATTTTCACAACTCCTAGCATCTTAGACCCCCGCCTTGAGAAGACCGCTAGCTGCAGTTTGGAACACTTGTGAGGCAAGTATTAACAAGTACACACAGCGCTATAAAAGGATGCTGTTTTGGAAATTTATTTTTGTTTCTCTTGGGATAAAACACAAGACACAGCAGGCCCTGTTACCAAAAAGGAGTAACCAACAAATCCTAAAGAAAATAGGCCTAGATGATGCTGAGGTCACATGAGTTAAACTTCTCACATTTTGTGCACTTTATATGTGTGGCTGATAAATGTTTTATTAGAATTTTATGTTAATACATGTAAATGCAATGTTCAGATGTTGTGGTCATTTTATTTGGCAATATATCATGGCCACACAGGCAGAAAGTACATATGCAACAGTCTGGGCAGTCCCTGGTCAGATGACTTGTGTTTTTTCTCATTTAAAATAAGTACAGCTCCTGTACAGCGAACACACTTATGCTTCATTAAATGCCCATTTACTGTTTATTTGCTGAAAAACTTGCAATGTGGCGAAAGAAAAATGTTAAACTCCTCAAATAAATGAAAATTTTGCACTCTAAAAAACATACCACATTTCCATGTGTTCTCTGTAGATGCTGCATTCAAACATTTGCATACATTTGTGTCCCTATTACAGTATGGATTTAGTGTCATTTTGACAGCTAAGTAATTATCACCGAAAGTAAGATTTATGTTGAATTCTCACGTGTGTTTCTAAATACAGTGAGGTCATTTTTATAGAAAATTAATCCTACAAGTATTCCGTACATGCGTTCACATGACATCAACATGCAACAGAAGGGTTTTATTCATTGGATGTTTTCATTTGTAGTCTGTAATCCCTGAACCATGTTCTCTAATTCCTGGTCTATGCTGGGCTTCCTCAACTTAGAGCTCATTTCTCACCATAGCTGGTGGCAAATTTCCTTCATTTCTCAGTGCAGTAAAAAGTGTCTCTTTTCTTCAGTTTTGGCAGTTTAGATAACACTTTGCAGACACGAAGAGTCCAGAAGCTCACACTGCTCTCTGCTCTCCTGATAACTGCTGACCAGAAGGAACCCCAGAGGAACAAGCTGATGACCTCAGATCTCCATGCACCAGCCCACCGTGAATATCTGCCGTTTATCTCCCCTACACTTGACCATACCCTGTCAGGAACAGGCTTAGTGGTCTGTAAAGTCTGATGGAAAAAGAACTGCTGGAAAGGCTTGGTTCTCCTAAAAGGTTCTAGACATGGTTTTAGGAAAAACCTGTAATTGGATCAGATTGTTCAGATTGTGTGGAGGTTCCATTCACTGGAAGGTAGAGTTTGTCTATGGCTTGTCTGTAAAGAATAATTTCTGGCACCTTTACTTTAAAAGTTGAAGGCTATGTTTCACACCCAGATGGGGTCAGGACAAGGTTCAGGAGTATTCTGAATGCTTGGATGCTGAAAGTTGTCTGTGTATTTAGGTGAATGAGTAATTGACAATTAAATACAAAAGGTTAAATTTGAATATTAGCCTCTGTGTCTGCGAGCTCTTTTTCTTTTTTAAACAATAAGTGCTTTGACAATAGAAAATAACACTGTGTGCGCTTCAGAGTTCTCTGGAGACCCATTCAGGGTTATTTATGATTGCGAGAATTAATCACACTTAGCGAAGGCAGCGGACTCCTGAAGAAGCCCTCCTTATGAAAAGCAGCAGAGAGGGTGGATGGGGAAGGGTGGGGACGGCGGTACGATTCAAGACTTATTTAAATCCCCCTCGTAGATTAGAAACCGGTTTGACAAGCCTTTCACCACTCGTGATATCTGAGGGCTTTTTATGCCATAGAGAAGGAGGTAATCCATTTGGAATTTACAAATGATTCGGAGCACGGCTACAGACACACAGCATGCCGGGTGTTTCCAAGGAAATATTTCCATATTACCGATAATTTGTGAACTGAAATGCAAATGAGGGCAGCGTTTGAGCCATTGTGCAGACGATTGCCACATTTTTCCCATTGTTGGGGCTGCATTGCCCAAGGCTGCTCTGCCTGAGGCTCATCCACGTTTCAAACACAGATATTGTTATTTATGGCTGCGTAAATATAACTGAAACATTATGAAAATAAATGATGAAATATGATGTTGTGTTTTGAATAATACAGGAAAAAATGCATATGTATGGCAGGTAAGGACTGTTCCTTTATTTGTACTGTGTATGCGTGGAATGCTGTTTGTTGAGAAAAGAAGTAAGCTCGTGAGTGGACGATGGATTGAATGCTGTATTTAGTCCACAGAAATAGTGCATTAATCTCATTTGTGCAATGAAATCAAAAAGACACATAAATGAAGAACAGAATTGACAGTCATTCCATAACAAAAGCAGTGATGTTGAAATGTCAACACCTATGTTCAAACCAATTAAGCCACTTTAACCCCATCCGGCTGGTCGGAATCAGTGAGGTTTCTGCTTTTTTATCCTGAGGAAAATGAACACAATCATTAATTGGCATCTTACTGTTCATTCTTGTTAAAGTTTGCCAATTAAGCTGGAGCAGGGCCGCGGGCACAGTCCGGTCTGATCTTTTTGCTCATTAGTTTGACTGTCCCAGCGAATGCACACATTAAGTAATGCAAACAACGCTGTGACATTTATGAATATTTTAGGTTAAAGGCAACAGATGAGATGACCAAGTGGTATCATCTAGCCTGCGGTGCTGACCGCCCGCAAACATTTTGGCTGTTTTCTCAAAACTGCACACGTGCCAGGCTACTTCACACGACTCCGACTGTTCCAAGCAGTGCTGTGCTGCCACCCTTGCGATTACTTAGACAGAATATTTTTCAATCAGGTCAAACCCAATTTGTTCTTCAGGTGCCTGAAGATGAGAGATTTATGAATGCTGAGCTCCTCAAGGTCACACTGAGGCATGATACTATTACTGCTAATATTGCAAAATTAAATAAATCACAATTTACAGAACATGCTATGAACATTTTGGCTAGATTTTGGCTAGTATGGCTAGCATTTATGTGTGTGTGTGTGTGTGTGTTTGTGTGTGTGTGTGTGTGTGTGTTTATGAGCTTATATGTATGTGAACATAGTATAAAAGAAAATGAGGAAACAACTCAAATATACAATATCAAACAAAGTAATGTATAAAGACCATTTTTATTTTATATTCATCCTTTGTTTTACTAACTTTCATCCGGCATTAGGCTGCCAATAAAATCTTACAAATTTTTAAAAGGGGAAACTTACATCATAGTATTTGCCAGAATCTGCTATCCATAACAACTTCAAGTCTAATTATGTTACAGAGGTGACTTATGCAGTATTAGGAGTCTTGCCCAGTGACACTCGGTTCTTCTCTGATAATCAAATCCTGGTCTACAGGCTGGACAAAAGCAGGGTAACCCACACCATACTAACTGTAATAGAGAGACAAGAAGGTTGATGCTACCATTATAATTTCTGCTACACCCACATTTTTTCTCAACAAGTAGTCAATGAGCATTTGCCGATTTTTAGAAATGATTTGTGTTTGGGCTGTTCATCAGGCCCCCTGGTAGTGCAAGCGATTCATTACATATTTGTTGTACATGGAGTAATTTTGCATGCACAGAAGTTCAACTCATTTAAAGGCTCTTCATTACAAGAGAGACTCAGTAATAAGATTTCTTTGTAAATATGCATCTTACAGCTTTAACGCTGCTTAGCAACGTGTCAGCAAACTTACTAAAGCATGTTACTTGACGAAAGCTTCTCACGACATTGTTCTTACGCTCATGGAGTCCCTATTTACTGGTGAATCGCCATTTGGGAGTTTTCGTAGCATTGAATAAACGTTAAGCATTTACTATTTCTGGGAAAGCTCCTTTTTCTGCTATTTTATTTCCATAAATGTGCAGACGTATAAGCGAATTGACTCAGAGGAAGGGGTTAAATGTGCTAAAAAATTACATTACTGATTTCCTGAAATAAAAAAAATGTATCGTGGATTGCACTGGATTTCTTGAAATCCGATAATGCTTTTATACAGTCCTGGAAATCAGAGTTGCCCTTTACATAACCACTGTACAAATGCTCTTGACATTTTTGCCACAGATAAGTGCCAAAAATAAAATAATAGCTGTGTTACTGTACACAAACTCATGCTTAATAGAAATGACGATAGTAAAATGATCCTCCTGGCCTCTAGACTGCGCTTTGTATAGTGTAGTGGGTAATACCAGCAGTTTGGTCCAACCCGGGCGAGCAAACCATGCTGTGCCAATAAAAATCCCTGGGAAAAAAAATACAAATGCTACATATTCTTACCTCTACAACATGAAGTCATTCTGTGTGAGTGTCTGATAAATGTGAAAAATGTTATGTAGGCTAAATTATAGAGGCTAAATTATGAAGGGATGCAAAAATGAATATGGAGATCCTGCTTCAGGTGCATCAGTAAGGGAATGTAGAAATCATTACAATAGATATGGAATGCATTTTTTGGGCCAGAAAAACCCATTGAGGGTATTTTCCTGTACATTTAGTTTATTTTTGATAGTTCATCAGTTCTGAACTGTACCAATATAACAAATTAATTTGTGATTTGTTATCAAGGGAAGAATCAGAATCGTAACCAAAACGCTCTGAGCTCAGAGATTGAAAATGCTAGTTGGTTAGCATGTTATGGAATGAAACAAAAAACATCAGAATCAGAATCAGAATTGTGTTTATTGGCCAAGTATGTGAGCGAACAGATTCACAGAGTTTGATTCCGGCCGATGGTGTCTTTCAAATACAGCAGTACATCCATCTTTATGGATGCTTTTTCAGTTAAGCATGATTAGCTTGCCTATAACTGGATCAACATAAATCTAAAACATAGCAATGTGTTCAGTGGATGTGTGTTTATGTGCATTGTTTATGTTCACGCTGACTGAATAAATGTGCCCTGAGCTTCCAGAGCTGTGGTTCACACATGGCAAGATGCCCTCTCTCTCTCTCTCTCTCTCTCTCTCTCTCTCTCTCTCTCTCTCTCTCTCTCTCTCTCTCTGTTTGCTCTCTTTTCCTTCCCTTTCCCCTTTTTCTCTGTGCATTTGAATGTGGCTCACCTTCATCAGTCAGTCCATATGCCTCTCTCTCTTTCTTACTCTCTCTCTGTCGTCCCACTATAGTTGAATGTTACCATTCCCGAGTTGGTTAAAGGCTAGCTTCCTCTAACACACATTACATGCCTGGAAGCTTCTGGGACTGCCACACCACGCCAGAGTGGCCTTAAAAATGTGCGCCTTACGTAATGGCCAACTGTCTCCAATCATTAGGGGCAGCCTTTAAAAAATACATGCTTCTGCCGACAGCTGCGCGCTCTTGACTTTGCCTGCCTTTCACAACGGATTTGCTTTAGAGACTCTACTTGGTTATATTTAACCCAGAGCACTAACACACACTCCGGAGCACCGGACCTCTCGCAGCTCATCCACTCTTTACTATAACGCACACTCCTGGTGAGAGTGAGAGGAAATTCAACACTCCAGATAACATGATGCAGTAAAATGGCGAGCAGTATTTCATATTTCATGTGGCCTAAGCTCAGACGAAATCCAGCATAATCACTTAGATTTAAGAACCAAAATCATATTTGATGGAGAACTAGTTGTATGTGTTTAGTCCCAGATAGCAGCATCACAATCTTATTTGGAAGGAATTCATATAGAATTTCTGCTATTTTCTGTGAAAATTTCATGAGGTGTGGGTCAATAGAAGTGGCATATAATGACTGTGAATAAAACCTTTTTTTACATTCACATGCATTGCAATTTCAGGTTTGTCCTTTTCCTGTTAAGTTACCATTTTGGACAATAAGGTTTAATCTGACACGTTTTGTTCAGGTGGTTTGTAAAGAGTCAGCTGTATAATTCATCACTGATTTCCAGTTTTCACATAGATGTCTTTTTCTCACACTTTTGGCATTAGAGTGAAATATTTTTTCATAACCCATCTTTACCAGGACTGTATATATCTTGTTGCTGTCAAAAACAAAACAAAGACAAAACAAAAGAAAATCTCTAAACTGACAACCTAATATGAGAAGGTAAAAATGGTTTCTTTCATATATATATGCACAAAAAAGGCAAAAATGAAAATATATGGTATATTATGGATATTTGTTTATTCATGGCAATTGTAAATATTTATAAAGTATATACACAAATATAGTTATTGATGTGAGGTCATTAGAGTGTAAATTTAGGAAGTGTCCTTGTTTTAAAAGAATTAGGATGGTAAATAATGTGTAATGTGTTTTGTGTGCACATGGCAAATTACAAGGCAAATGCAAAATTGCATTGAAATCGATGCAACGTTTTCATGCCCGAATACAAGGCCACATTCTGTGGGATCTGTAGTGTGTGTGTGTGTGTGTGTGTGTGTGTGTGTGTGAGTGATGAACACACACTCTGACAGCCATGTCACATCCTGTAAGAATGGGGACAGCTCTGACACAGCTGCCCTGCAGACGTCCTCACACACACACACACACACACACACACACACACATTATGCATCTATGTACATGCATACCAGGGCCAAATGGTGTGCAGAAATATCTTTTCTAATTAATTATTAACACACAAAGTACATCTTCAGTGTTTCATTTCTATGGTCAGTATTTGTGCATATGTCTTCAATAATTAACAATTGGACAATCACTGAGACCCTTATAATATAGTATTATATATATAATTCCACCTCTATGAAACAAGACTATAAAAAATTTTATACAGTCATGCCATAGTGTGAATCTACCTGATCAAATGACACATTGATTTTCTAAGTGAAAATATGTTACACATTTTCTCCTAATTTTAGAGCAATATTTTAGATTTCTTTAACATATTTAAAAAAGTAAGACATACAATATAAATTGTGCCGTAACGATTGTACAGGGTATCCTTTTATTACTATTTTTATATATGTTACATTCAGCAAATAAACAGTAATTTTGCATTAAAATGTGCTGAACGTCCACTATCCACTAAGGTGGGATCTGTGTTTCGCTCACATGCCATTGTGCATTTTATGTTAAACTCAAATCATGAATAATAATTCTGTTTAATTGGAAATTATTGTGGATTTATATGATCTATATTTAGGACAGAATATTTATTTAAGTTTCTTATTTTTACTGTAGCATGTAATTCTTCTATATATCTTCTGTATATATACATATATGTATGTATATTATAAATGTTCTCGATTCGCTCTTTCCATAGCGTTTATACGTGTTTATATTGAAGCTTCATCTTTTTGTAATAATCGTGTTAGGTGATGACCTCAGTGTGTAGATATGAGCTGGATCAGTGGCAGAGGTCGTGCTGGAGGAGTCCGTTCCCAGAGTCAGATAATATCATCAGGCCCAGACAACAGGAGGTGTTGGCCAGGTGGTGGCCTTGGAGGCCTCTGTGTCATCTCCATTCATCAGAGTGGACACCGAAACTGTGAGAATGTGGGGGAGATCAATACTGTCAGCCTAAGAGGCCCTCCTTTAGCCTCGCACACACATTACTCACATGTGCTCGCCATTTCTTCAGCAGTGTGGAGAAAAACTGCACAAGTATGTCTCACTCTCTGACACAGGAGGGAGGGGTCCTGGGAAACAAGACCTTCTATTACTACTAATCATAATTAGAAAAAAAACTAATGGCAACAATGCAACAACAAAACTGACAATAATAACGATAATATTTTTAAAATGCAATAACAAATTTAGTAAAACAAAACTAGCAAACAAAATAGTAGAGAAAAAAGAATGTCCAAGTAAAACAAGCAGATAATAATAATAATAATAATAATAATAATAATAATAATGACAATAATAATAATTAATAATGAGGGATAATACAGGAAAATAATCAAATATTTATGCATTTCTTGTGCTTTTGACAATTTTACAGTTTTATATAGCAACATATGTGTGGGCGCACACACACACAGACATACATACACACACCATACACACACACACACACAAAGCTAGTCAATCTCAAATGCTGAAATCTCAAAAAACAAAATCAATTCCTAAATCAGTTTACTATTAATAATAAAAGTTAAATTAATATTCTCAGTTTTCAAAAAATGCATTTTAAGCAAGCTTGCCACTGAGTGGACATATTTTTCACAGGTACATGTACAGTGTGTGATAATGAAGTGAATATGTAACCCATTTCAATTCTGCTAAACATTTACATGTGTTTATCATTACTGCTGTTACTGCTAGCTCTTTATTTACTTCATTATCATCTGTATTTGGTTATTTTAGTTTCATATTCAACTCTTATCATGTGAATATGACAAGGCTTTTGCACATTTAAAAAAAAATGAAAAGCCAACATTCAGTTTAAAAGTCAACAACAAGCATATACACTCAGTCAAAAAATCTGCATCTTTAAACACCCTTCAACATGTGGACAAATATTTGTTCTTTCACTCTGCTATGTGGACAAAATTGAGGCTTTCATGCTGTCTTGTGCTGTTTTTACACCTCCTGTCCTACGGTAATAGCTGACTGCAACAACACCGTGGACACATTCTCATGCTAAAGAGGCCCTGCGCGCATGAAAGTGGCGTCTAATTACGGCTGAGGGGTCTCAATAGCAGCATAATTAGAGAACAACTCCCTGGTGCAAAGCGCTTGTTGGTCGGGAGCTCACAGGGAGTTTTATGGTGACGGGGTCGTACCACTATTACCCCGACGAGCAACAATAGAGCAGACAACAATGGAGGGCCTATTATTTAGCTTGTATGTTTGAGTAGGCCGGCAAGCCCTCTCTCTCTCTGCGCTCTCAGTGAGGGGAAGTGAGGCGTACTGCTCACAAAGGCTCCAGGCCTGGTCAGGATAAAGAGGCTTGGCTGGTTAATCACTGGCCTTAAACTGCAGGAAGTTGCCTATTCTCAGAGCCCCCTCAGGCAGCACGGCAAACCTTTAATCAATGTAGTGATGAGCCCAGTCTGGTGCCGGGAGATGTTGGGGGGAGGTCCATAAAGTTACTACTGAAAAGAGCATTCTGTGGAAGACTATTTTGGTGTCTAATACATGACTGTTAAGGGTTAAGGCAATGTCATGGGCAAGTGTGTTTGTTTAGTAGTTTCAGTATTAGCTGTACTGCTTAGTACATTCATTTCTAAAACCCATAGTCACACACAGGAGTTGCACAGCTATAGATAGTGCCTGTATAGATTCAGCTCAGTATAACATCTGAGAAAATAAATTGCATGATTCAAATTAGGATAATTATGTCAACGTGTTAACTTTATCATTTCCAGACCTCTTCTTGTGAAACAACGATTCAACCAATCCACGCAGTAAGTGTGGTGCACTGAGAAGTGAGGAACCCCTTCTGTCCTAAATCTTTTGTCTTGTTCTTACAAACAAACTTGTTTTATTAAACTGTCTATTTTTTATTAAAAGTCTATTTGTATTTACTGTAATGGTAAATACAGTAATGTTTTACTGGCAAAAATACACACACACACACACACACACACACGGTGTTACTCACTATTAGCCCAGATAGCCCAGATATATGCTTTCATGAGAACACACACACTCTTACACACACATACACACACACATACATACATATACGTGTATATATACATGTAAGCACCTTTTCTCCAAAAAGGAAGAGAAACAATTTCATTTTCACTTTGAAAGATTACAAGCCACTGGGGTGCTTAGTCTGAACCCTAAAGCTCTGCTATAAAGGCTAGAAATACATTCCATATGTGTTCTGTGGTGAACATATAAAAGCCTATAATTTCACATCGTATCCAGAAAGTTATGTGGCACATGGGCTGAACTAGAGTTAACTGTTGAGTCAGTTTTGAGACTGTTTTATCTTTAGGTCTAATGTAATAAAGTGATTTTGTTTTCTTATTCATTTAGTCATACGTTGTTAACACATCATACGGTCTCCACAATCCACACACTGTGTTGTTTTGTTTTCTAAAACCAATAAGCGGCGTATTCCTATTTGCCCTTCATTTCTTTCCTTTATGCCCTGGCCTCCCCCCTCCCCATGTAATGGGTGGTGTGACCACCAGACCGCCCATGGGCTGCTGGGCCCCAGAACAGGAAGTGACTTTCAGGACGAATGGGCCCATTGGCCCTGAAGTCTCCGCTGAGCGGGTGTATACACGCGCGCAGCCGTGGAAGGCAAGGGCCCAGAGCCAAATCTGACCAGAGTCCCCAACGAGTAGGGGGGAGGTGAGGTGTGCAGATGTGGGTCTTTTGAGGCTAGAGCTTGCAAAAAAGCTGTAAAAGGTCAGCACTTTGCTGTTTATTTTTTAAACATTTGATAAAGGGCTGTTAAGGTATTTGATTTCTTGAGTTAATATTTATTTGTCATACATTGACATTACATAATTCCGTAAAAATAATTGCATAGCAACATTCATGGCAACGTTCATTAAAGGGTAATAAATTACATTTAGACTAACACTTAGATTTACATCTCAATCATTCGGTTAATATCTGCTCCCTTTTCCCTTTTTTTTTCATTAGAGAGTCATTTTTACACAGACTGTAGACCAAACAGTATTTTCATCAAATTCTAATAATAACATAATATATTTGGCTTACAGATACATGTGGTATTGATTGGAAGTCCAGAATCCACACTTTCCACAGAATTTCTCCACAGTGAGCTTTGAGTGCCAAATAATTAATCATCGCTGGTAATAACTGCGACCCCCAGAGATTGAAAAGATATATCCCAAACACTTCTAGCACTCTTTGTTGCCACAATGCTCTTAGCAAGCTATTGTACAGCAGCACATAGAGAATACTGTTCCATTTTTGGCAGCAGGAAGAAAAGAACCATAGCAGGATCATCTGATCTCCATGATTACAAGCCTGGCATTGACTTCTCTATAAGCCCATTGCACTGCATCGAACTGTTTGTGTGAATGGTGGGACAACAGTGAGTTTGGGCCAGTTCATGCAAAACATTCTCACACTGCGTTCATCTTATAGTCCCATGCATACTTTATCTCAGTGGATAAAGACTGAGCTTTGTGGGATTATTATGACTAAGCATGCTGCTTGTTTTAAAGTCATTTTCTACCATTTCTGAATGTATTAACATAAATCAGGTGTTCAGTGCTAAGCTGAAAACAACATGCCCAAAACCCCTGGATCTCCAAACAGGGAAAGCAGTTGATAATAAAGCTCCTTCAATTAGTTGATCATGTCTATTAATCATTTGTAAAGCCACTTATAGAACAAAACGTCTTAAAACTGTTATCTCACAGTTATCTTATAACTTGTATGTGGTCATACTGAAAGACTGCAATATGCTACAGGAAGAATAGGGGGTGATATATTTTCTAATGTTTCACTGCATCTTTACAGAACATACCTTTTGCACAGGCAGGACTTTAACGGTGGCAATGTGATGAGGATAAATGGATAAAATGGTAGAAAGCATAATAGTTGATTTAGTTAAATAATCAGTTAAAAGTCAAAAGATGATTGATTTTTTTTAAAACAGACAGAATGCATTTTTTATGCAAAATCTATATTTGTCAAGCAAACTGACATAAAAAAGTTCAAATCAAATCGAAAACTGCTATAAGAAATTAGAAAAATTCCTCACCAGCAATGCTAACAGTTAGACTTAAAACTATGGATGATGATAGTAAAAATAGTAAATAATAAATAGCTATACCTATCAAAACTGCATAACAATTAGGACTGTGAACAATGACGTAGCACAAATAAAATAAGAAACAGTTTCGGTAAGTTCCATGCAATCAGTTTTAATTCAATTTACTCAATGAATGAATACTAATACTAAATGAAGCTGTGCATTAGACACTGGTATTTGACTCTTTTCAAGAACATTCCACATTCCCCCATTATTTTGATTCATCTCTACAATCCATCATAATAATTGGCAGGGCCAATTATTTTCTGATTCGTACATTTGAATCCTGGCTAGTCAGCTGAAATTAATGAGTATACCACCATTAGATATCATTAAAGCAAAGGCTTGTCTTGTTTAGGACAAAACAGCACTGATTCAAGTGAATCTATGCAAGGATGATTATTTCTATTATTTATACTTCCGTTTATTTATCTGAAAAGCTACATATTCACACAAATGTAAAGCTAAAATCACAATTACAAGATTTGTTTTGGAGCTTTTTTCTCCAAAACATTTTTTCCAGTTTTCAAATGTATTTTTTTTGTGCTAGGCTATGAAACTCACCGTTAAAGCAAAATTCAAGATTCCAGATTCAAGAGAGTTTATTGTCGGCCCAGCCATATACACAAGTACACAGAGGGTTGAAATAGCATTCTCTGAAGCAAATAGTATAAGACAAAGAGAGACAAAGGTAAAACAAAGACAGACAAAGAGCAGAGTCAAGAGTCCGCCGCAACATTATACTGCAGCATCTAAGCAAAACAGGCAGGTAGTGCAAATAAGTGTGTATTCTGAGGTAGAGGAGGGTTTTTTTTTTTTACAAATTTTTAGCAGCATGTTTTAGTGCAGTTTTTGGAAAGTGTCACTGCAATGAGTATAGGATAATTAAAAGTGTCATGTGCATTTCTTATAGCAGTCTCTGTATGAGGCCAGACCCTGTTCAGACCCCTGATGTTACGTGCAGGCTCTGAGTTCAGGAATCTAATGGCTTGTGGGAAGAAGCTGTTGTGATGTCTGGTAGTGGGGTTCTGATACTTCTGAACCTTTTTCCTGACATCAGGGGGGAAAACAGTCCATGTGAGGGGTGGGTGGGATCTGTGATGATGCCGGTTGCGCGGTGGACGCACTGCTGTAGTTTCCGAACCAGGAAGTGATGCTGCTGCAGAGGATGCTCTCAATGGTCCCCCGGTACAAGGTGGTGAGGATGGGAGGGCGAAGGTGGGTCAGTCAGGGACATGCAGTCTCCTCAGAAAGTGGAGGCGCTGTTGGGCTTTCTTGATGATGATGGTGCTGTTGAGTGTCCAGCTGAGGTTGTCCGTCACCAAGATCTTCACACTGCTGACTTTCTCCACAGCCGAGTTGTGAAGTGGGGTGTATGGGGCGGAGTTGCTCCTGAAGTCAATGACCATCTCCTTTGTCTTGTCAGCGTTCAGGGACAGCTTGTTGTCTCGACACCAGTCCACCAGCTGTCTGACCTCCTCTCTGTATGTGGACTCATCGTTGTTCCTTATATGCCCACCACTGTTGTGTCATCTGCAAACTTGACGAGGTGGTTCATGCTGAATTGGGCAGCAGAGTCATGCAACAGCAGGGTGAACAGCAGTGGGCTGAGCATGCATCCTTGGCGATCCGGTGCTCAGGCTGACGGTCCTGGAGGTGCTAGTTCCAATACTAACAAACTGAGGCCTGTTAGTTAGGAACTGCAGGACCCAGTTACAGAGTGAGGTGTTCATGCCCAGTATGCTTAGTTTCCTCACCAGTTTCTGTGGAACAATGGTGTTAAATGCTGACCTAAAGTCTATGAACAGCATTCTGACGCAGCAGTCCTTTGAGTCCAGATGAGAAAGGGTGAGGTGAAGGACAGTTGAAATTGCATCATCAGTTGTTGGTTTGGCGCGTTATGCAAACTGCGGCGGGTCGAGCTGGTCCGGGAGGTGTGCCTTCATGTGCCTCAGTACCAGCCTTTCAAAGCACTTTGTGATGATGGGGGTGAGTGCAACAGGCCGGTAGGCATTCAGACACTGATGACTTCTTGGGCAATGGGATGATTCTGGTAGTTTTGAGGCAGGCAGGAACCACCGCTGTGCTCAGGGATGCATTAAAGATGTCTGTGAAGATGTCTGTGAGCTGCTCAGTGCATTCTTTAAGAACACGTCCTGGTATATTCTCTGGCCCTGCATATTTCGTGGGTTGACTCTTGCTCATAGTTCTCTTGACATCAGCCTTGGGCAGAGGACCTGGTCATTAGGAGGAGGGGTGGTTTTCCGTGCTGATTCCTTGTTCTATGTCTCAAAACGTGCATAGAAGTCATTCAGTGCCTCTGGCAGGGAGGCATCACTGCTGCAGGACTGAGGAGTTGGTTTACAGTCTGTGATGGATTGTGTTCCTTGCCACATGGTTCATGCATCCTTGGGGTTTTTGAAATGTCCATGGATCCTCTATGCATATGTGCGCTTTGCCTCTTTGATAATCTGTGACAGTCTTACTTAAAAGCAGCATTTCTGGCCCTAACCAAAGCATGCACCTTTGCAGTGAACCAGGGCTTGTGGTTTGCCCGGCTGGTGATGGTTCTGGAGACAGTGACATCCTCGATGCACTTGCTAATATAGCCAGTGACTGAGGCTGTGTATTCCTCCAGGTCAACGGCACTGTCATAGGTGGCAGCCTCTTTTAAAATGCCCCAGTCAGTGTGTTCAAAGCAGTCCTGTAGTGCAGGAATGGATCCCTGAGGCCAGGTTCTCACTTGCTTCAGGATTGGTCTGGTGCGCCTCTGTACGGGTCTGTAGGCTGGGGTGAGGAGGATGGAAATGTGGTCTAATTCTCCCAGATGGGGGTGGGGTGCAAACTTGTATGCACGGGAAATGTTTGCGTAGACAAGGTTTAACATGTCATCCCCACGTGTGGCGAAGTCAATGTGCTGGTGAAATCTTTCTTTACAGATGCATTGTTGAAGTCACCCGCAATTATGAAAGGTCCATCCAGTTTGCAGGTCACTTATCTTCCTGTACTGCTTCCCCAGTGCACCGTTAGCTTTAGCACCATTAGCGTTAGTGCAGGGAGGAATGTAAACAGCCATGAAATGGCACAAAAATAAAGGTGTTAGAAAAAAGTAAGTTGCAACATTCTCCAACAGCTGTGCTATTGTTTCTTCATAATGATCAGGCCTGATAATGAATTGAAAGTATATAAGGTTCCAACACTTTTTTAGATTTTTGTGGATGGAAATGTGTTTTTCCACAACCTCTCAAATGTCATAGAACAGGTGAGAATAGCAAAGCAATGATACTAGCCATCATACATACAAAAGTATATTCTAGAAAAGTAGTGATTGTTTTAATACAGTGATGTCAGTCTGTACTCGCAATTGTGCAAGATCACTTTTAACTGGATGCAATTCCATGCCCCATAGAAGCTCATAGGAGGTCATTTTTGTGCCAAGTCTTATTTCAGAAGCACTAAAACCAGTTATTCTAAAAATTCTCAAAAAACAATTGGACTGCTTTTTAAAACCAATGACACCGACTGAAGTAAGGCTGTCAGCACCCCAATAATATCTCATTAACCTAAGTCTTTCTGGAAATTCACATGCACGTTAAAAGGTCAGAAGTAACCTTTGGCATTGTAGACTAACACAGTTTAAAGATAGCAGGTGTTCTGATACACTGGTCCTGAGACAGGTGTATAAAGTAGCTTAGCCTTGGGCTAAAACTGCCTTTAGACCAGAGGTAAGAATATCCCTTGCTTGAGGCAGCAATGACAAGAGTAGTGTGAAAAGATTAAATGTGTCATGTCAGGCCTTCATCTCAGAAGTGTATGACCATCAGGATGATGACATTGTCTTCCACCTGCTTTTTTGTTGGATTAGTTAGTATTCTTATGAAATATGGGGTGCAATAGAGATGATTACTGTAACACAATGACAATGTTCGCTGTGCAATCAAAAAATATGCAAAGACTTTGGGTTTGAAGACATTTTTGGTGCTTAGTGGAATTTTATTTGATAAATGTTTCTGACTGAAATGAGTGCCAGAATTTTAAAAAGGGGCTCATAAATTCTGCATTAGGTGTTGTAGGCCAGCAAAGGTGTCTAACTATAAAACCAATGTAATATTTATTACCGGTATGGAATCGTCAATAAACACACACTTCAGTATGTGCAGTGGGTAAGGTGGTCCGTTGTGATGACCCCCAGAGTCACACAGAATCCTTAAGGTAAAATGACATGGTATGGTAATGTTGAAAATGAACTTTAGCGATCAAAGCTTAGTTAATGTCTTTCTGCACTACACAAGGCGTTCAATCAGTTCAAAAATGTGATCTCTTGTTGTATCTTTTGTTAGGGAACAGAACCCTGTGCCATACAACGTTGCAGTTATATTGATTTATATGTCTCCAGTTTTTTATTTTCTATTTAAAGAACATTAATTTATGAAAAGGTACAACTATAACCCTTCGGAAAAGTAAATTTAGTGTACCTTTGTACCTTATTGACCACATTGTACATTTATATTATTTGTACCTGAAGGGACTCTGACACTGTGATTATTGTGATGCAGTGCATCCACACTGTAGAAAAAAGAAAAGAAAAGAATTGCATGAAATATGGTACAATTACATTCCCCGGGTTTGGGTACAAACAGTGGTTTCTAAGATTGTAATTGATTCTTGCTTTGGGTACATTCTAGGAAAGGTCTTTAAACCTGAAAAAAGCTTCTTCACACTCAGCCATCGCATTAACAAAAGCTTGCACATATACCTATACAGTATATACATTCTCCTGATGCTTCTGTTTGTAAAGTTTGTTTATTTGGGATATACTTTTTGTATATTTTTAGTGCCTTAGTTTTGGCAAATTTCTCTTTAATTGAATTGGAATTATTTGACAAATTCATTGCACAGTCTTATGTGTGGACTCGGGGGCTCATTTCACTACATGTTGTATTTGTATAACTATGTGTGTGACAAATAAAGAATCTTGAATCTTATACCTTGAATGTGCTTTTTTGTCACAAAGTGTTGTCAGAGGTTATTTTGACCTTTTGTTTTGCCTTGAATGCTATTAAAGTTGAAGAGATTGAACATTTCTCTACGAGCCAGTTGGCAATCTGTTTAAGTGTCGGTTTCTGATGATTAAACAGTGCTCTTTGACAAATATTAGCAAGAGACAGAATCTGTTAAGCAGAAGAAAGGCCTGGATATGGCCAGTTACTGAGAGGTGGAGATGGGAAAGCAGAAGAGTGTGCTTGAGTGAGCATGTAGGCCAAACAGCACTGATGCGCCACACATCCCAGAGGAGAGCGATGGAGCGTTAGCGTACACAAGTCAAGCAAGCCTCGCTGCATTCATATGACGTCCCCCATCCCCGAGAAAGTGCTGGCACCATGGTGTGGCAAACCAGACTCGGGGACAAAAAGGCTGCATTTTGTTTTTCTACAAATGTCACGCTAAATCCACTTAACTTTTAACAAACTGCAATAAATCGCAATATACATGTACGTTACCTCATATCCAAAATACATCAAATATATGGCAGTGTATGTGATGACTTCTCACTGTAAAAATAAAGGTACCACAAGGGTTCTTTGAGTGATGTCACAGAGGAATCACTTTAGTTCCAGAAGGAATCACAAAGTAAATAAATATGTGAAGTAAAAAATCTCTTTAAGTGTATAAAGACCCTTAACAAAACATTCACATGGCTCATTACCAATTTATGGCATCTTCCAAGAGCCTTTACAATATGCAGACGTTCTTTAAACTTTAAAAAGGTTCTTCACACTCACACATCTGATTTACAAAAAAAATTTTATGAGCCGAGCATTAGAAGGTTCTTTACGGTAAAAAATGGCATCACACAAAGAACCCTTCCTTGTAGATTTATTTTTACCAGTAGAACCTTTACATCATGTGGAGATGATCTTACAAATGTTTTGTTACAAAGGTTTTTTAAGCACTGGATCAGTCCTTCACACACACATATTTTCCACAAAGATGGTCCTTTAGAGAAAAAGCTATTAAAATGTTCCTTAGGGAACCAAAAATGGTTCTTCTGTTGCATCACACAAAAACCAATTTAGCTTTTACTTTTAAGAGTGTATATTTCCTCATAGCTAGGATATGTCAATATCATATATGCACCATTATTTCAGTTCATCTGTAATTTGATAAAATCAACAAACCGATGATTATGATATACATGCAAACGTTTTAGTAATTATGATCAAATATGTTGCCAACACTGATGTTATTTATAGACAAATATGCTACAGTGCCATATCTTCAGAAGTGAAATCAAGGGCAGGATGAAAGATGACGGCATTGTCGGAGCAGTGATCATGAAGGTAGGGATGGTGACAGCTTCCTCGCAGTGTGATTAGCATAAATCACAAAGGCCAATTACCCCCAGCAGCATAAGCGGAGTGAGCCGAGGTAGCTTTGAATGCGAGGAAGCACATGACAAATTACAGAGTGTGATCTTCTCGACTTGTCAGTGCCGAATGACATGGTGAGGACTCAAAAGCTGTGGAGGAGTCGCGAATCAATCCAGCCTCCGGATTAGGAGCTTTCTGATAGCCCCCTGTCGAGAGCAGGTTTGAGAATGTGAGAATATGAGCTTCTCAAGGCTCAACTTTTAATGATCTTCATTATGTAATCAGCCTACGTTCAGCCTCAGCCCCGGTGATGGTCCTCAAAATAAGCTTATTCCAGTGCCTTAGACGTTCTGGCACCATCCTCCTATGCAGATGACTAAACCTGAGACAAAGGAGGAGGTAAAGGCGCTCAATGAAACCTAATCTGTAATCTCGTTTTGTCGTTAGTTTGCGTTTACTGTTATCTATGATTCAGCTTACTGTCAGTTTTCTCCCTTTGATGTGAGCTAATTCGAGACACACTGTATGCATCTTGATAATGTACATGTCATTGAGACTCCTATCCAGTCCCATAGAAGCAAAGGTCAAAAAATCATTGAGAAAGTAGAACACGGTGGCACTGTTTTTTCTGCATTTTTTTTTTTTACATTGTGCTCTTCATACTATTGTATGGTTGATTAGGTTCTCACCAGTAAAAGCTGACAAAAAAATTCACCATTTCTTGTCTTACTTACTGTCTCCGCTTCTCTTTTGTTATGAACTAAGCGAAGACTCTTTCCTCCATTTAACGACTGTTTCCCATCACTGGCCACACAGCGTTACCTCCTCAACCACGTCTTTAACGGTTTCTAACCACTTCCACCTCCTCTGCGCTTGCTCACCCCTCTCCGCCTGCTCTGAATGCTGTCTGCTAGCACCATACATCTGCCAGGCTCGATAGCATCGGTCTCAGTGCATTCACTGGCAGTGCCTTAGCTGTGCTACAACAGAGATGGTTCAAGCTTAACATTTGAGTTTGGAGATAAGGACAGGGGCAGGATGCAAAGGCCACCAATGCCTTCATATACCTACATATATATCATACATACATACATACATAGTGTTTACAGGTTTAGTGATGCCAAGAAGTAAATTCTAAAAAAGTAA
>JBBJLS010000039.1:13167213-13181995 GCA_037577275.1 Bryconaethiops microstoma
TGTGTGGGTGTGTGTGTGTGTGTGTGTGTGTGTGTGTGTGTGTGTGTGTGTGTGTGTGTGTGTGTGTGTGTGTGCAAATGTGTTCTGCTAGACAACCCTTCGACCCCTCCCTAACTCAAACCCCAAACCAGCACGCAAGCACAGACTCAACTCTCATGAAGTTTCACTGTCATTTCTTGTTTCAGGATATTGTACAATCAACTGCTTGAGGTCAACACTCCCACTTATTTCATTTTAGAACCTAAAATGAAAAAGACAACAGGCCACATTTCCTAATGTTGTATAAGGATCATCATCACTACATTAATTGTGTGAACATTTTATAATGAAAGCACCAATAATAATGAATGGAAACATTTGGAAAAATGTGAAAAGTGTTCTCTTCCAACTGCCGTAAAGTTACCATTTTCAAAGTTATTTTGTTATGGCGGTACGCAAGATTTGAACAACAGTGACCAGGTCAGATGCTCTGTCTCTCTAATATAAAAATTTACTCTTTGTTATTGCTGAAGCTATATTTTTTATATAGCATTTATATATTTTGTAAATTATATTGGATTTTAAACTTTATTTCAGATATGTGGAAAAAGCTCTATAAATCTATATAAAAGTAATTCTTTCCTGTTTCTTTTGCATTAAACTATTAGAATGAGGCCCTTTTCCCAGCCTGAGTTCACCTATTGGAATGGCAAAATGTAACCATGTAACCATTTCTAAATGTAACCATGTATTTATATATAACTAACTTTATATTACATATAAAATATATAAATGTATATTTAATATAGACGTGTTTTATAATATGTGTGTTTTTAGGGAATATAGATACAACAGTGTAAAAAAGAAAGTCCTCCTTGCTTCTGGTGTTTTTTAAGACAAGGATGCATAAAATACAATGAGGACCCTAATGTTTGGAAGTGGTTAATGTGGGGCAGTGTTGCTGCGGTACAGTGTCTCAAATCCACATTATCATGGGTTGACATCCCCTTATCTGTACTGCTTCATTGTACAGGGTGTCCTCGAGCTACAACACAGATCTGTTCCTACGACAGTGATGTAACCAAAATTTTGGTGTACATCAAAACACACCCTAGCCTAAGCAGGGCTGGACTGGGACAAAAAAATCGGCCCGAGCATTTTGAGCCTAGACCAGCCCACCAGGCTGTTGTTCCCGAGGGTGGGGTGGTGCTGCTGATGGGATTCCGCCCCAGGGCCCCTCTCGCTGTCGTCCCGGGGTGGGTGTGCTGATGGGATTCCGCACCGGCCCGAAATTACCTGGCCGGCCCAAAATTACCATATGCCCGATGTCCAGGCCGGCACTAAGCCTAAGTCACGTACCTATCCTAACATAGTTGTAAAATCATAATCTAGAACATAAAAACACAACTAAGCCACAGAAAAAGGAAAAGGACATAAATATACTGTACTTATACTTTTAACGGTCCAAAATGGCATAGGTAAGTGTACTGGGGGGCGCCAACTCCCTCACTCATACTCCGCGCTACTGTGTATTCTACGTATTTTTCCGCCGCGCGCAACCAAAACTAGTTCACCCATGTAGTTTATGGGAGTGAGCATCATGAACTCGAAACATCGTAATGTCGAGACTGTTGTAACCCAAGGACCTCCTGTATTCTGTTACTGTACCCTTGAATAAGGCTTGGGTTAGGATTAAGAGAAAGTTTTCCTGCCAGGTAAGATCTGCTGATGGTTTTTTTTTTTTTTACAAAATCTCCTTTAAAACATTGTCATTGATTGCAAAACCACAGCAGATCAAAAATATCCAAAAATATCCTCTATAAAAGTATCTTTAAAGGACTAAATATATAAACATCTGTCACTGTAGCTAACTGTTGTATATCCTGGTAAACAACATTTTGATAAATAAAAACAAGCAAACAAATAAACAACATCCCTCATAGGCACTGGCCAAATCCATCGACAATATGGATTTAAACAATTTCTACCAGTAACAGTTAGGGCCTAGTGGTGGGGTTTAGCAATAGTAGCTTATATTATGACCCCCATTTGCTTTGAATATGTCAAAGCGTGCTCCTGCTCATAAAAATACCTAAAATGTTTTGGTGAAATTGAGATGTTCGGCCCAGAAAAGACAGCAAAGCAAAGTCAATCACGTATACCTTGAAAGACTCACCAGTTCCTTTCAAGAAAGTCATTATAAGAGAATAAAGCCTCTTTCTGAGCTTGAGTTTGTGAATTTCTTGGATCGTCACACTTTTGACAGGCAACTTTTAGTGCAGTGGTGGAATAGAAAATGGCAGTGACAGACTGTAGGCTCAGACTCGGTGAGTACTGCAAAAAAGCTTTTGTTTGTGGGAAGGCAATCTTGAAATGCACTCAGCTTGTGGCGGAATCAATTAAAACACATGCTGTTTATTACCAATGGACTGAAATTAGCTTTTTTTTTGGTAGTCAGAATGCTAGGCAATCCAATTTTTCGGAATGAAGATGTGAAATGAGGCATTACTTTTACAACTGTTTCCTTCTGGCTCCTTCCAGAGGGAGGCTGAGCGAGAGCATGCTGGATTACTATTTGCCTTCTTACACTTATGCTACACACATTATGCTAATATCTTGATTCCATAGCTGCAGAGAGGCATGCTCACTCCACGACTCAATCCTTGCAGTGGAATGTATAGGATCCGTTTAGTGTCTTTCCTTCTGTTTTTTTGAGTTAGGAGCTCACTCACGGATGTATAGATGTGCTTTGAGGTTCTTATCAGTCCCTCCCAGTTCCCTCTATAATACGCAGACTCACTGACTCCACACACCCTTTCACGGAGGGGAGAAAAGAAAAGAAAGAATGACACCACAGACTTAACTTCACAGTCAGCTCCAAGGGGAAGCGTCACACTCTAAGCTGTCCCCATGGCAGTCTGCAAGGTAGCGATATAAGAACTCGGCACTGGACAGATGTGGAGATCTCTGCACTTCTAGACGAGGCCTTGTGATTTCAGAAATTAGTGCCAGCGTCCCGTGTCAGACTTGTTTTCATTTAGCAGAGCGACAAAGTTCATCAGCGAGGCCTAACAGGCATTACGTTATGGCTCCAGGCTGCTGTTCCCCAATGTTTAGCTTTTAGGTTTATAGCTGACAAGCATCATTAGGAACCCCCCAAAGTAAGCATATATTTTAGTAAGGCTCAAGGCTCTTGCTCTCTACAGTAAATGTCTCACAGATCATTCGCTAAAAATAATGAAATAAGTCTTTTTTTAGCACATGCAAAGAAATATGCATGTTTCTTTGCATGACGCCTTCTAAAAGATGTCAAATGTCTCTACGTTCTGATAAACATGTAGTAATTAAAACAAATAAAATTAAATATGAGTAAAGGTTCAAATAGTTTCCAAAAAGTATTAAAACAGTCCTCTTTATACCATGAAAATCAGCTTTCTCAAATTCGTCCTCTTCACTGTGTCATTACGGCTGGGGCGGGTTGATTCTATAACGACACTCTGACCTGATCTCTTATGCACTTTCATGTAGCTTAGCTTTTAATTATACATCAGTTTAGGGCCCCTGAATGAGACTCTATCATTCTACAGGTACAAACAGCTCAATTATTGAACACTGCAATGACAGAGTAGGGTTTGGTTTAACTGTAGAGTGTGTGGAGCTTGTCTCCTTGGCCTTACATAGATCATATTTGCAAGGGTTTCTAAAAGTGGATTGCAAAAGGATAAAGCAGTGGACTGAGCAATGAACCACAGACTTGTATCCAAACCCAAAACTCAAATATATACTTTTGTTTCACCATATCTGCATTGAGATATGCTGTATCACCCACAATCAGACTGTCCAGATATTGTTCTGCAATCAAAAGATGTTTGCAGTGAAATTCTTACCTTAGTTACTGTTTTCTGTATCGGCTCTATTTTAACCCTTAACCCTAATCTTAACCTCTGCTGTAAGATAAAGGTCTTTTGATGTTTCACTCGCAATCAGACTATCAGGTGTAGATGGTGCTCTACAAACAAACCAAAAAATTGATTCAAATTCTTCAGTCTGGCTACATGACCACCCTGTGTTATGCTTATTTATCCACCATCATGGAAAATCCTCTGAACTGAGATCGGATGAGAAGAGGATTCTCATATATATTATATTGTCTGTTATAAAGTGTGCTTGTCCTCCATATTTTATCTCACCAAAAGGAAACAGCCTCCTTTGGGACAGACTTTGCTTATGCACCATATGCACTTACATTGGTGAGCTGACTGAGGCTGGTTTTTTTTTTTTCTTTTCTGCACGTGTGTGTGTCTGGGTGCAGTGTTTATGCCAAATGGGAGCACTTCCAAATCACTGATGCCAGGGCTTCACATTCCAATCAGCTCTCTTTAATTTGCACCTTCGGAGCCATGCTCTAGAGCTCCAGCTGAAGTGGATGATGTGGCTTATTCCATAGAGAGTTAGCAAGAAGCTGGGAGAGGGGCTGTAACCAAGGGTTAAAGGGAAATTTGGAAAGAAGTGGATTGCTCCCTTAGTTTACTAAAATTAGATTACTTAGGCATTGTGAATGCAACAGAATTCGACTTAGCTTGCTAATAACCAGGACAAGACAAGTCAAGTCATGTAGGTTTATTGTCATTTCAGCCATATACACAGTATATATTTGAAATGAAACTATATTAATCCAGGACCATAATGCACCAGAAACAACAAAAACAGAAACACAACAAAAATACATAAGGGCAGACAGGACAAAACATACAGCCTACACCAGATACAGCATGTACCATATTTCAAAATGTATTTAATCAACCAAAACATGATTGGTGACCAAATTTTGATGCCTTTTAGTTTCATGTTGGAGGCATGGAGCTAACACATGACTTATGGTAGGCTACAAAAAATAATGAAATGTCAGATAGTAACTGAAAATTTTTTAGACAACAAGGTCTGTTTTTAAAATTTGCTTCAAGAGTAGGAGTGCTAATTTAGCATCAGTTCTTGTGGGAATGCCGATTTGAAATCAGTCCTAATCAGAACCGCTTTGTGAATACCAGCCCTGATGTTGTTTGAAATGACTGGCAAAGGTGGAGAAATTTTGTTTATTTCTATAGGTCACAGTAAATCATATTAAGTCCTAAAATGCACTGGCCCATCTTAAAACCTCCATCAGTAAAATGAAACCACTACCCACCCTCCAACACAGTCACCTCTTCCCTGTTTGACAAAATAACCCCTCACCCACCCCATCCTCTGGTTTGCCCCCCTGGTCATCAGGACAAGCTCTGTGCCTACTGCTGCACAGCAGCCTTTAACTGAGTACAATTAGCATGCGACATTCGGCACATGTTTTTTCAGCTAATTCGCAATAAATTTACTAAATTTTAAACACAAATATGGTTAATGATTTAATTGTTGCACTGCACGTAAAAAAGGCAGATTGGTGTATGTACTTTTCCCCTTTTCTAAGTTGTCTAAGTTGTTTTTCCGGATCTTTGTGACCCAGTTTAATCACTGGCTGTAATGAAACTGCAGTGTGCATGCATGTTTCATCGGAATGAATGCATGGGGGAGTCGGTCAGGCGTCTGTCTGCTGGACTTAGTGGGTGAGGGGCTTGCATGTGCTGGGTGGGTGGGGGGTTATGCGGGGCATAGAGCCCCTAGGCGATGACAGGTGAAGCCCTTCTTCACAGCTGAGGCCCTGGCAGGCAGTTGACCTGGATCCAGGCTTTCTGCAGAGCACATGCCCTGCACTCTGGATTACTGCAGCACTACTGCAGTAGCTCAATCTGAACGCGCACTGTGGTGCCTAACCGAGGAGCTAATGCTCAGCTAACGGAGCTCAGTGAGAGACAAAACCTCATACGCTCTGATTGACAAGTGTAAAAAATGCATCTCTTTTTAGCCCCAAAAAGCTCTGGTAATGTTGAGAGCAAATGTCATCCCAAAGCTTTGTTCCCTCCAGCAGCTCTGTTCTGACATGCTTAAAGGCAGAGAAGTGGGAAAGGGCACCTATTTGCACTTACGCCTCGAAAAAAGTAGAGCGCGGTCATGCTCAGAAACACTCTGACATCTATGAGCCGAAGCGCATTGGTTTTTATCATCGCTGGGAGTGCATTTGAGCTTTAATCCACGCTCTCCATGTCCTAAGACTCAGCACACTTTAAACAGCTTAGAGCTCCTCAGAAATCCTCCACCATTCTCCACGCCGAATCCGATGACACCACAGCTTGTTTTACAAAAGCACTGCAATACTGCTTATTAGAGCTCCTATAGCTACTGTTTGCAAAAAAGTGCAAAGATAGATCCTGGTGAAAAAAAAATCCTAACGTTATGTTCAGTAGCACAAATGCACCATGCCTCGCTAATAATTTATACTTTCCATCTGTGGCTTGGACATGGTTTAGGATCACAGACCTGCTGAAACTGTGCCAGGATCTCCTACCTTTCAAAGGCCTTGTCCAGCCATGCGGTTGGTCATTCAAACACTGCATGGCCAAGGCTTTCTTTGTCAGTGTTACTGACTTTCGAGCTGGGCTGTCACTATTTAGAAACATACTGATTAAACAATCAACTTTCTTTTGTGTGTCGAATTTCAGCGTGTTCAGAGATGTTTAGTTAATTTAGACATGGTAAATCTGTCATCCGTCCTAAAAATTCAACTGGAGATAAGTTTTCTTTTTGAGGCAATGTAATATATTTCTAGACATCTGTGCCCATGTTTTAAGCATATATTTAACTAACTAACAATTGAATATATTTGAATAAATTGTCTTTTAAAATAAATGTATTTTCTCTGGAGTCAGCACATAAATGTATAGATAATTGTGGTTTTAAAACCACACCAAATTGACAAAGAATGTATTAAAGTACTCTTTACTCAGTAGATGTGCAGGAAAAAAAAAGATATGTTAATTGTAGGACTGTAGTGGCCAAACCACTGGTTAAAAAAATGTCCCTGTTATCAGACTAACTAGGTAACTGTTATCTCTCTGTGTGTGAATTGTTCTGACTCTGCGTTGGGCTGCTAGTGAGCAATGAGGGATGAAATGGGAAGGGCGCCCTGCCATGAAAACAATTAAACTTGCCAAAATACAATGAACAGTACACTTGCAGCTTGAACATGATAAAACACTAATGACTTTTGAATTGCTTGCTCAGCTACAAAGATAATCATTAATGTATCACATATAAATCGTTAATGTATCACATATAAATTATATAAATCTCCATCATACAAACATATGCCGTCAACATCATTGAAGAAAACAATGCGTATTTCAACTGAGGGATCTTTACAACAGGCATGTCTTGGTAGTGAAATGGGTTAAGTGGAGTGTTGTTTCACATGTCCCCTTTAATTTTACATCTTTATCTTTTCAAAGGGGTATGTACATCACTTCAGCTGATCAGTGTGGATACTGAAACATTCTGGTCAGCTGTGTCATACGTCAGTCCTACGGAAATAATAATAGCCACTGCCTCTGAGACCAAAATAAAGAGGTTAAATCTAATAACTATCATTACGTCCACAGACATTACATACAGCAATTGAACCGTAATGTCGTTATGGCTCTTTTGTAACAGATTATGTTCTGCCTGTAGGCGTATCATGCTTATATGTCCGGAGTCTGCCTTTAGCAGCCAGGAGACTTTTTCCTGGAGAAAATGCCATCCTTTGAAGGTGTTCAGAGGCAGACCCATGTGGATATTATCAGCAACCCTCAGCTGAACCGCTAGGCCTGCCAGACCCCTCAGTGCTGTCGACTGGCAGGCTGTTGCTCCAAGCTGTAGGCTTCTGCTTCCTCCTGTTTTGGCACATACTTCAGGGCAGATGCCATTCGAGTCCCTTGGGCATGTGTGTATGTGTGTGTACGTGGTGTTTCCATAAGTGTGTCCCTATGTATGTGTGCTGGAACCTGTAGCTGTAGAGCTTCAAGCGGGAAGAGACTAACATTAAACAGATTGTGTGTCACACCCGAGTGTCAGAGAGTGAGGCCTATCCAACAGATGGACTGAGCCATCAGGTTGGGAGATATGAACGTATGTAGATTTGGGGAACTGGTGCATTCAATCAGATTAAGGAACTAAGAAGAGTCCCCGGGTTCTATTTTAATCTCACTCAACTCCCCCACCATAAAATTGAGAAATTATATCAGTGGAAGCAATGTAGTTAACCCTGGCACCTCTCAGGGAATTTTGCCTACACAAATTCTTGGTCTCATACAGGGCTGGCACAGTGCTATAGGCAAACTAGGCAGTCGCCTAGAGCAGTAAGGGTACTAAAACTTACCAAATTATTCTCACCTATGAGGAACTTTAATGAAGAGTATGCAATTTTACTAAGCTCTCTATGAGTCTCTGTTGTCCCAAACTTGATGAAAAAAAAATAGAGGGAACATGTTTGGTATGTGGCTAAGTCAGCTAACTAGCAAGTCTGACTAGCTATCAAAGTCTCATAGGATTTAGTATCATTTTTTGTGAATGAATGAAATACTCCTGAAAGCAACCTGTCTCTGATCATACTGTTAAATAAACATGATCATTTAACACACATCATTATATTTAACTATCCTGTCAAACAGGTACAGTACCTCTTGTTAAAACTATGGCATTAGTATAAACTGGCACATTTGAATCAGGTTATTGGAGTGATTGTGCAGAAACATGTTTGGAGTTTTATTTATGTATTGTACCACTTGTCATAAATCTTACAGGACTAAAGAGTTGTGCGGCTAAAATATTTCACTGCACAAATACTTTCCTAATAATTAGTTGGTAATTTAAAGTACTTACTAAAATATTGAGATTAATAAATGAACAATAGGCCTTTATAGGACAAAGTCGTGCTTCCTGAATAACAGTAAACAGTAAACCTTTATTTCAATGCTACAACTGTGAAATGACAAATGACCATATTTTGAAGCCATAAAAACAAAAAAAAACAAAGAATTTTTACCAGCAAAAAAAGGAGCTCTATTGGCAAATTGTGCTGCATTTTAATACATTAATTGGTGAGTTGCTACATAAGTTGCTAAAGATCATTGAAAATTTCACTCTGTTGGTTATTTTCTTGACATTATATTGAAAAATGGAAAAAAAACCATATTAGTTTAGTCGGAGAATAAAGCAAGCACGAGTGAATTTTTTTAATAAAAAAATATCACATTACAATTATTGGCACCAGAATTTTAGTATAATCCCAAACATATTTAAAGGGGGCCTAAGTGTTTAAGATATTTTCTGCAGTCATCTATAAGTTTTACTGGGGTATTAAAATGTGGTGATTCAGGGCCCAAATCACATCCATCACCATGAGAAATATATAAAAGTCTTCCATTACAGTAAGACAAAAGTGTGGTGGCTTGCACAAATATTATATTACTGCCAATATAAGAGGCTAGGCCAATTTTTAAGAAATTTAGAACTATCATGAACCAACCTGGATGACAATGCAAGGCTACTTTGGCATGCCAACAGTTTAAAAGCTATGCCTAAAAGAAGTCTTTCCTCTCTTTCCATAATGAGTAAATGCACTTCAAGTATGCCATAGGCTACTCTAACTTTTACTGGGACAATGTTTTATGGTCTGACAAAACACAAATTGAGCTCTTTGATCCCAAATGCTCAAGGTGGGTTTGGCACAGAAGTAAAGATGGCTTCAGAGAAAAGACCCTAATACCAAACATTAAATATGGTGGAGGATTTGTGATGCTGCGGGGCTATTTCTCTTTCAAGGGTCCTGCCAGTACTGTATGCATATATGGCACTATGGATTTCAGGAAGTACCATGAGATTTTAAATCAAAGTATGTCTGTCTCAGCCAAGAACCTAAAATTTGGTTGTGGTTGCATCTTCGAGTGGAACAACAATCTGAACACATATCACACAAAATCGATTTAAAAATGGTTAAATTAATGCAAAATCAAGCTTTTGCTATGGCTCTCGTTTCCTGTCCAAAATCTTATTAAAAACATGCAGGATGAGTTAAAGAAGAGTGCGAACAAGAGAATATACAGATCTGGAGAGATTCTGCATTGAGGAACGGCCATACATACTTTATTCTGTGCTCTTTAGTCTTATAAAACATTACAAGAGAAGACCTTTGCTGGCAAAAAGGGGCTGCTCAAAATCCTTAATGAGGGGGATTCCTATAAATATGACATGCTTTTTGTAAATAAGTCTTAAAATGAATAGCTGAATAATAAGCCTGAGGTGTTAGTATCAAGAATATGTAGTATAAGAAGAAAGTTAGCTAAACTTTTAGCAAAAAATTCAACAGAGTAAGAAGTGAAATCGGTTTTGGATTTATGTAACTTTAACTCTTGCCTGAGAGAGTGTCTCTTGGACAGTTTTTTAGCACAAGCAAGAAAACAAGGGCATCATCTGTCACTGTGTCACGTTTCCATGGAAATCGGTGTGAGAATGATATTTGCAAAGCAGAATTTTCTCTCTTCTACAAACTGGAAACTGGAACACACCACCAAATACCCATCTTGTTTGGCACCTACCACTTCTGCTGTGCACAGCTCAAACTGTATGTACAGCATTACACTCATACATTTAACAGAAATGAGGAACATGCTGGTGTGCATATGTTAAAGGTAATGCCTACGAGACACCCAACCACCCACCCATCAGCCCTCCCCCACACACCAACTGATCAGTATTCATAAATCTGTACACGTACCTTATTCCAACATGCTGATTGTCCATTAGCTGAGATGGTAAAGCTTTTGTCAGTCAGTTTTTGCCCACTTCAGGATGCAAGCCCCCACCATTTTTCTTCCTATTCTTGCATCACAGCGGCGACTAAAATTAGACTTAAATCATTGTGCATTAACTGCTCTCTGAATCGTCTTTGCACTCTACAATTTATGCTAAGCCCTGCAAAATGTCAGTCTAAATATAGGAGTGGAACAAAGATAAGATTTTGTTCATTTGTGTTGCGCTAAACACTTTGCCAGTGATCTTCTCCCAGTTTTGAATTATATCCCCCCTCCTAGCTACCCCCAGCCCCAACCCTTGCTCTCATGTACCATCAGAATATTGTGACACCAAACCGACACCAAGTCCTAATTCAGATCATATAAGGAGAAACAGACATTAAGGCCTTGACATATCACTGGATGAGGTTATTGCTGGGATATTGAAGTAGTGCAAATGAAAAATATGCCTGCCGACATTTGTTTGTACAATTTCAGATAGCAATACATGGTTAAATTTATCATTGGTGAACAAATGTAGTGACTGAACCTTTATTTCAGGTATGGTTATTTAAATATTATTATTCAACTGCCAACTACGCATTGTGTAAATGAAGCATTCCTTTTACTAATGAGTGACCTTTCAGCTTCAGTGGGGTTGGGCTCTAGGCTCGATGATGCCTTTGTGTGAGGCTATGAGCTGATGCAATGCGAGTCGATGCATTCAGGCTTGTATCTGGAAAGGAAGTGCGAAAGTGGCTTCTGGTAAATGCATCTAAAGCCGAAGTGCTTTTTACACCACATGTTTAGGAGTCTGTCCAAAATTGAACAACCAAGATGTGAACCACGTAATTCTGAGAGTGAAAATACCTACTAGAGAGAAAAGAAAAAGAAAAAAAAACAGGCTGCTTGTAGCAGGTGCAGCTCCGTTTGAGTGACTGTCAAAGTGAACGCAGGATAATCAGCTGTCGGTCGAGCTCCTTCATCGAGATGCGTAATGAAAAAGAAGGCTGTGCCATGAGCAAGAATTTCTGCTTCTTCTCTTCTTGTGGAATTATCAAAGCAAGGAGAGGGTGAGCTCTGTGCATGTAACGCCTGCAAGCCATTCAAACTGGGGCAAAGAAGAGAAAAAAACAGAGAGAGAGAGAAAGAGGGAGGGAGGGAGAGAGGGTGGGGGGGAGATGCGAGAGAAGGGGGAGATTGTCACAAAAATCAGAAAACAACTGCACAACCCACATGGTGCATCATGGCAGCAGTCAAGTGAATAACACAACAAGAGAAAGCTTTGCAGAATATTGATTTAATGCTGCATTCAAGCAGTGGAAGATGTGCGCCCTGAATTACACACGCTCTATTTACCTCCATACCTTGGGCCTTTGCTTTCGTGCCACTTGGAGAGGAGCAGAGCAGAACATTCCTTGCACATCTAACACAGGGTCTCGTCGTTTCAGAACCCAACCGTGAACTGAATCAATCCAGACACCAAAAGCAATCAGTGGAGCTGATTTTATGTTGTTTTATCAGTGTTTCTCATCACATTTTACTTGGAAGTGGGGAAAAAGGGAGGCTTTTACTCAAACACTCAAACTCAAGCATTGTGTGCGAGCAAAAGCATTTTCATATCTCATTCCCATACTGACACTGAAGCTGATGGTAAATTTGTCGAAAAGTGCAATGGAATCTTAATAATGCGGTGGAGGTCTGCATTGACGGACCACACAGGCCTAAGACAAGATTCTGCTCTCTCTGTTGCTGTTACTTAAGCCTCGGTATATGCGGCGTGTTAGTATAGCTATCACTTCTACATTTAATGGCAATATTTTTATTGTGTTTATTCATATTTAATTCTTTTTATTTTTTTCTACTTGCCAATGTGTTTCCAGATAGTGGAAAAAACAAACAAACACAAAAAACCCTTGAGTGAAAAAAAAAAGCAAAAAAGGCCCACAGCAAAACCTTTTTTTACTTAGAAAACACCCAGTCTGCACTCTTAAAGATTTAGGGTATCCGTGTGCCTTAATGCTGATGAGACAAACCAAGCCTGTGTCTGGAAAGGAAATACAATGGTGGCTTCTGGTAAATGGTAGGCATAGACAGACTTTGGCACATGTGTAACAAGAATACTTTAATAATATAATTTTTTTTAATGTCCAGTATTACGTTTACAAAGTACCTTTAAACGTTAAACGTTAAGCTTAGAAAAAAGAAAAGGAAAACAAAGAAAAAGAAAGCAGAAAGTATACAGTGTAAAGCGTTTTCTCGTGCATTTTTGCACACTACATAGAGACAAGAACTTGAACGTTACTTTTTAGAAATCACCCCACAAAGTCCATTTTCTTTGCAAATAAACATTTTTGCTCCATTTGTATTACCGGAAGTACCTTGACCTTAAACAAAGAAAAAGAAAAGAAAAGAAAGCAAAAAGAAGTGTAAACTGATTTGTTTCTGTCTTTCTCTTGCATTCTTGCACACTAGTCAGGTCAGCTCGGGAGGATCCAATGGAACAGAAGAAAGCCTTATCGATTCGTGAGCTCTCAGCCAATGGCGTGGCTCGGTTGGGGTCACGTGCGGGCCGGTCTCCCTCTCGGCTCTTTCCCACCGTGCTCACTCGGAGGAGGGAAGGAGCGCGGCGGAGTGTCAGGGAGGGTCGTCTCTCTGACGGTCCGGGACGATTTACCAGAACCCCGGCAGGTCCAGCCGTCCTCTCAACTTCTCCCCTTTCGTGTCTGAAGTGAAACAAAGCGGAGCGAGGCGCTGCGAGGCGGTTTTACTTTGACCAAACGGACTTTCCAGAGCCCGAGGACTCGCCCTGCCTCGCGTCCACGGGTGACGGTTGGTATTGATATTACTTTAATGTGGTGTTTCTTTCTTGTACTGAATGTGACTTTGATTTTTTAGTCTCAACACGTTTATTTAAGTATCACAATCATTAAACTATCATTTTGATTCGCATTTTATGTAAAAAAAAAACCCGTTAAAACCTAAAAGTGTCGGTTAAAACCATGAAGCGCGTGTATTAGGCTGTTACTGGCTCTTTAGACTGCACACCCCAGTTCAATTCTAGTTCAGATTTATTTCGGTTTATATTTATTTTCAATCAAAAAAATAAGTTTATTTTAGAAAAGGAGTTATTTTGTAAACCCAGAGCAGCCTAAACCCGTTGACACGTTGTGAAGCTGTAAAGGTGGAAGTTGGGAGCTTGGTGCAGTAAGCTGAATATTTCATGTTCAGGTCAATTTTAAGACGTTCAACATTGTGACATACCTAAAGTTGTTTTTATACTTTTATTAAACGTCTGTGTACAGGAGAGTCAGCCCTGGCAATCTTGACCCAAGTCAGGCTGTTACAGTAACATCCTTTCTGCAACTGAGAAAAAAAACGCGAATAACTTTTGTAATGTACATTTATAACACATGTATGTGATCTTTTTTCGGTTTTATTTTGTGTGCTTATAATAATGAGGGGTGGGGGGTATTACATAAAGATGCCATTATTGCCAGACTATAACAAAATTGTTTGATGTTTGAGTCTTCAGATGTTTCTAATTAGGAACTGAGGAAAAAAAAGCAAGCCAGTCTGTCCTTTTCTCTGGGGCGATGCTCTGGAAAAAGAAAAAAGCCAAAGAACATAGAAAGTCACTTCAGTTGAGGATCGCGCAATCAATTTTTTATAGCATTTTTCCCTGTCTATCTCTCGCTCTCTCTTTCTTTCTTTCCCTCTCTCCCTCTCTCCCTCTCTCTCTCTTTCTACTCCCCTCCCTCCCCTGGTGTATTACGCCTTCTTTGTCTGCCTCCTTTGCAAACCACACCTCCCCCAAAAAGCAGCCAGCATAGACACCTGAAGGCTAGACATAATGATCAACAGTCTCAGTCGGTCTGGACTACTGCCTGTTTTTTTTCTTTCTTCTTCTTCTTCTTTCATCACTTCTTCTTTACTCTTTTCCCTGTTTAGCCCTGCATCATTTCTAATGTACAATCAAGGAGCTGCATGCTGTGTTTTTTTGAACCAGTTGATATTTTAAACCTAGGAGATTGGAGTATCTTTCACCTGAACACACACAGAGATGGAAACAAATATCTACTTATTTTTTTTTCTCTCTCTCTCTC
>JBBJLS010000039.1:13190920-13202836 GCA_037577275.1 Bryconaethiops microstoma
TGTGTGTGTGTGTGTGTGTGTGTGTGTGTGTGTGTGTGTGTGTGTGTGTGTGTGTGTGTGTGTGTGTGTGTTATAGAAGTGATGTGTTTCTTGTATTCAGAGCCCTCCTCCATCTCTGAACCTGTGTATGCATGCTCTCCTTAAGTTGGTTACAATTGTTGAATAGCACATAACCCACTCATTCACACATTAAAGCTAGACAACACCTGTGAGCTATTTGTTATTGAATAGGGGTAAATGGAACTAAATGGTATAACGTAAATAAAATATTTTAGTGGTCAGTTTTATAATTTTACAGAAATCTTACTTTCTTTTGCTATCCGAACTTTATGATCACATAAAAAACAAACATATCGGTATATTTTCATTTTTCTAGAGCAAATAAACTTTGACAGAAGTTAGCTAGCTTTCTGGCTACCGAGTGCTAGTTGATTGGCGATCTGAGCAGCTTGTTGGCTGTTTGTGCTCACTGACTTTACGAATGGAGAAAAGAAAAGCTTTCTTTGAACTTGTTCATGATGGGGAGCACCCCTACCATCCACTCAAGCAGATCGATTAATAATTCTCTTCACTTACAAGTTATCTTTTTTTTTGTTCTTTGCAAAGCCTTTTACAAATATTTCTACTCATTCTATAGCAAATTACATGACTGGAGTGGAATCATCATTGAAATAGTTGAAAATTGTACACACCATCTGACTATCATGAGCACTACGACTTTACAGCCTATAACATTGTGAAAATAGAGTACACACATGCACGCATAAGGGTGTGTCACGTTTGTGACTGTGATGATTGGCACATATATTCTAGGTGACTTATTTTCTCTTAAAACATGTCAGAGTTGCTGTATTTGACACAAGACGGGGCCAACCCACCTCCCAGAGTACTCTGCTGCACCTACATTAATCCATTTCCTGTAGTGCAGTTATCTGAACACCATGGAGCAAAAGAGCTATAAGTGACAGTACTGTACGTCTTTCAACAAGTACATAAAGACAAGCCAGTGACAATCTATCTTTACATATATGTATTTATTTAATTTCTACTTTTTTAATGCAAGTGTAGTTTGAACTGAGCTGAATGATTATCTAGAAAGTCATGGTTGCAACTGTTATATTACCAAATCCCCATTTTCCCTTGGATGATATACATTTCTACATTAAAAAAAAAAAATTGATCATTCATACATTTAATGCTTTAACTGTATCAGTGAGCTTGTGGTTGGGGGTAGAAGTAGTGTTGTATTATGCTGCCACTTAGTATTCCCAAGATGAACTCTCAACCACTTAGACTAAGAGCGTTCTTTATCTGCACTAAAAGCATAAGTAAATCATCTCTGCTCTGTCAAGTGGCCAGACAGACTGGGGCTGTCGGATTATAGGTAACATGGACATAAAAAGGGCAGAAGGCTATAATTTCTCCTTCCCCCACCATTCTGTTGTAAAAGTCAAAGCACAATGCATGGGGAGGCCAGTTAAAGATACTTGTTTTCAAGATTCACTGTCTTTTCCCTAATGGGTACCTGTCTTCAAAACAAAGCTCACCATTTTTCTCATCATTATCATCTTATATATATTTTAACTTCTTCCCCCATAGCTTTGCTGATTCAAAAACTACTTTGATTCATACAAGTGACAACCCCTCCAGCTGTTGTTTTCCTGTGTCATTCACACACTTGTTTGACTCTTTCTCTCACACACTTGACTTGTCCTCTCCTGCTGGGTTAACAACACACCTACAGCCTTTGACTTCTGTCGCATGCAAGGTGAGCCTCAAACCAACAAAGGGCTGCACTTTTAATAGCTGGCCTGGAATGAGGAGGGTTGATCTGACTGAAAGCACTAATTGAGGATGTTAAAGCCCCGCTGCTGTACAGTAGGCAAACCTCAGTAAGCTTTCCTGTCATTCCTCCTCTATTAAAGGACTCTCTTAAAGCTGCTTCCTTGTTTTGGTGAAGTGCTCACTATCATGACTCCTTGATGATGTGGAGAAGTCCTGATGTCCCTTTCCTTTCTACAAACTCAACAGAGTAGCCACTAATGTGTGAGCCACTTCAGAGCGAGGTAGAGGGCGTTTTCCTTCCGACAAAAATTTTGTATATTAAAAGCTGAGTCCATATTTAATTGACAGGAGTGTAATAGGAATTGGGACAGTAAAATGGGATTAGGTATTATGTTGGAGGCTGCTTTGCTATTCGTTTTGCTAAAAATACTGAAGCTAGCTGAGAAAAACAAAATCAAGCTACACACTCTCTTGCTTCCTACTTGTTTACTACTCCGCTTGCTTGTTAAGTAACTGAAGTAGAGTTAGTACATGTTATCAACAGACAATTTTTGATACATTTTGATTATTACATATATACTGCATTAGTATTGGAAAGGGCTGCCTTCCTTTTGTAATCAAACAGAGTTGCATCACAGCTGCCTCCAGAAGTCCTGTAGCTATAGGAACTATGACAAAAAAAAAACAAAAACTAGAAGATCAGCATAGCCTCCATGTTCAATGATATCTGGGCAAAGAAAAAGAGAATAACACAATAAGGATTAATTACTTGAATATTTGTTCTCAAAATCACCATTAAAAACATTTTTAGCCATTATGACAAAACGGCTCCCATTTTAACCAGTTTCCAATCCACTGGTTTGTCTGGTTTTCCTCACTTTCTCATGTGTAAAAGAAATTCTGTACAGATTCAGTTATATCACATCCTCACACTTTCTGTAGCATCCTAAATTTTATTTAAAAATATTTACTTAAATAAGAAAAAAACAATGATTTATTGGTGGAGTACAGCCCCTGCACCAGACTTGTCTCTGTAGTTTTAGGTCAGTTAACCAATCTGCTATTTGTGCTGTCAAGATTTAAACACACCATAAAATTGTTTATTCAGAAAAAGACAAATGAGCTTGCTTGCCAGTTTGCTCATGAAGTGATTTGTTTGTTACTTTTTAATTCCGTATTATTCACTTTACTGATGTTATCCAGACCCTGAAATTTGGCTGCAGTGTAATTTATTTCGGTTGTTTAGAATATTTTGAAATGCTTCTATTACAATAAAGTATTAAATTTCTTTTCTGGGAATACAATTTCTGCGCAATATTTACAATACTGTGTAAGGTTCTCTTTGGTGTAATCGTAATAGATTGATAATTCATAATAGAATGAAAAAATCATATTAAAATGTATCAAAACAGACCACTCAACACAAGCTGCGTCAGATGTGCAAGACGTTCCTCAGTACCGCTACAAAGCATGCATCAGTTAAGTAACTTCATGAGTGCTACATTCAGTATTGTCTGGATCCGTGATACTGTGATATATTTAGAAAATATCGTGATATTGAACTTTTGTTCAATATCACTATAGCTCTATTTCATGTTAAAGCATCATATATTTTATTGTATTTTCTATATCATTTTTTTGCATTTTTTAAAAATTGTTAATTGATTTCTCACTCACGATTTCTTATGAAGCTTGTGTGCATGGCATGAATTTGATACATTCAACTATCTGTAATTTTTTTTTTTAACACACTTTACATGTATTAACAATAGCTGTTCTGTCAGATCTATGCAGATGAAAAGTATTTCAGATTATTTTCATATCTTAAAAAAAACATTTTGAATATCAAATGTGGTTTACCTGCATAATAAATGAATACTTCATTTGAATTAGTCAGGCCACCACTAATCACAGATGTAAACAGAGTGGCATTATACTGATCAGGTTCATGAACTGCTTTGAATTCAGTGATAAGTGATCGTTTGTTTGGAACACAGTGCTGTTCTGTACTTTTCCCTTCTTTTTCTCTTGATGTGGTGAACCTTCAGAAGGACTGAAAGCTCTTTAGAGCCTGGGGTTTGGTATGGACAAAAGAGTCTGTTCTCAATTCTGTGTTGATAAAAAGAACTGGGAAGTCTCCTGGAAGCACTTCCTCTCTGCAGCAATGGTATAGATCGGAAAATGGAAATCTCTCTCACGCATTCTCTGTCTTACACAAACACACACGCGCACACATTTATACAAACACAGTCGCTAATAGTTCACATACTTATGAATAATCCTAGGAACAGCCGTTTTTCAGATATTTTACTGCTCTAAATGAATTGAATGAAATACACCTCAGACAAGGTCAAATGTGGATTGTCAAAACCATCAAGGAATCCAAGAATGATCTTATCAGCAACACAATACTTGATCAGTCAGTCCTGCGGAATAATTTGTTTAAAGAGATAAACGACCTAGGGGAGGTTCTCTTCATAACTCTGTCAAATGTGGAAGCAGAGGATTCATTTACCACACTGTTTGCTTGGCAAATTTACAACCATTGACTCTTCTGTGAGAACACATTTCAGTTCCGTCTTCCAGGAGCCGCTCGCACAAGTTCAGGGTCATTACCCTCACTGCATATGACGAGTGGCGTTTGATAGCATCTGTGTTTAGCTACAATAGGAAAAGATTAATACCTCAAGTCAAGAGTTTGCATATTGTGTGGAGGTTGCTCAGTGTTCTGTTTTCTTTTGCGGGCATTTCCTGTATGGTTGTTGGTCTTAATGTCGTGGGAGCTTGATTTAACGGGGACTTGGAACATTTAAAATGAAAACAATTTGTTTAGTTAAGCTGAGGATCAAAGGTTTTGATGCAGCAGATGAATCGTTAAAGCAAGAAGGAAGGCTCTGTTCTGTTGCCGTCCCACACTTTGTCTTACATTTCGTGACTGTCCGTGATATTGTCATTGTAAATTACAGACTTCCCAAGGCCTCAGTGCTTGCTGGTTCAGCCGACAGTCTTTTATTACAGTGTCTGTGACTTTATTGCTCCCTTTCATCTTGTTGTCTACCTCTGTATGTTGCTGTAAAGTGGCATACCTTTCTACTTGTATGCTCAGTTCAGTTGTTCTACTCCCAAAGCATTTAGCTCGACTTATTGATTTACTGACTCTATTGTAATACATGTGCAGCTTGATATTTAATGTACACACAGTTACAAATTAGTTCATTATCAGTTCTTTGAGAGTTTACCTGCTCTGAATCTGACGCTCGGATTTCTCCATGAGTCTTCATTTTGTATCTATCTTTGATTTTGGCAAAAACATGGCTGTAATTTAATCTTGGGGAATATAATTGTAATACAAACAGTCTATTTTCAATAGAGGGAGGAATCCCTGACGAGTGTAATGGCCGGGTTCATCTGTGGTGTGTTTTATTCTAAGTATAAAGCCTAAAAAGTGCAGTGTGGAGCAGGGAAGGGAGCTGCTGTTATTTCTGAGCTGTTTCAAGTTGATGGCACACCCAGAGGATGGAGACAATTAAAACATCTAAGGCCTTGTTTAGACGTCTGATCTGGGTGGTCTAGAGCCGGGAAGACAAGTTTCGACTGGCTAATGCCATGCCAAAAGCTACCCAAAGCATATTAGACAGTTAGGTTGCATATAGGAATGGCAATCCTAGTAGTTGTTGCTAAGCTTTTTTGGCAGGTAATGTTAGGTGTTAAACCTCCTATTTCACAAGAGTATTTGAAATCAAACTATGTTGCATCTTTTTAAAGTCCGGTGAACGTGTGTATATTGGATATTGTGGTTTCTAACAATCATTTTTCCTGTTTTATTCCATGTCTAAAAATTACATTTTTTGTCAGGTCTGTACAGTAACACTGTTTGGAAAGAATAGAGTGAGTACGTGTGGGTGGTCCCATTTAGCTCTCTAGCATGCACGTATATGTGTGTGTGTGAGAAAGAATGAATCAGGAAGCATATGTGAAGTCTTCAAATTAAACTGCCTACCAAAGTTTCATAGGCTTAGCATATATGCACGGAAAAGACTGTGTTTTAACATTTTTATGTAGTTTCCGTCATTTTGAAAGGAATAATGTAAGGGCTTTATTGTTATCTACCAGTTTGCAGTGGAGCTGAGTTACTTCACAACTAATTCCTGTCCTGTTCACTGGCTATGTCTGTTTGATCAGTCAGTCACTCAGAATTTCTCCCACTGAATTTGCAATGCGGAGCATGAAATTTTGTGTAGACACTGTTGTGTTACTACATCTCCTGGCGCACACATTCATGAATTTGCTGAAGATTTTAGATTTTGTACTTACATAATTCTGCATTATTAGCTCATGCAGTAAAAAGAAAGGTTATTGTTCTATCATTTATTTATTCATTTCAAGGAATAATTTTATGCTATTTTACCCCTTTACCCCAGATGTATGAAAACATCATATTTGTATCTTCACTGAAGTAGCACAAATGTTGTGGTAAATTGTGGTTTAGGACAAAGTATGACTTACTGTAACTATAAAAATGTAGGAAACTTTGCCATGTAACCAAACACTACGGGCAGCCGTTTTAGACAACAGGGTGTGTTTTACAAACCACCTCAGGAGCGCCTAATCTAGAATGTGCTTTAGTGACAGTGACTGTCTTAAATACGGAGGACCAATGACGTATGACTGCTTTGTGAATAGGTTAGAACACCCTGGTGTTGTCTAAAATGGTTGCCTGTAGCTTTGAAGTTTTGTTCATATTTATAACTCATACTAAATCATACGGTGTCTTAGACCACATTGACAAGTCTGCGCCATCTTAATAAAGAGCTGAATGCGATTTGAGCAGGTTGAGAAAAGGTATGGTGATTTAGAAAACAATTTGGGTAACTATGACTTCTAGTTTTTCTTAGCAATGTTAGTTTCGTAGACCCAATTCTAAACTAAATGTGTCTTTACTGATCTTCTAAACCAGGAATATGTGGAACATTTCAATTTTTTTGCCAAACTATTTCTTTTACCATCACTATTTGTTTTCAGAATTCACTTATGAATGTGCAGCATTCATTTCATACAGGCCTTAGTTCCGCCTTCACACAGCAGGTTTTCTGGATGTTCTCCAGAGAGCTTCACTGTAGAAGATGAGACTGGGTATTGTGGGGTGGGATCTGTGAGAGGAATGTAGCAGTGCAGTGCTGGACACTGTGGGGGTTCTCTGTCTGGCTGACTCGGCTGCATCAGAGCATTGGTATATGACTAGCACCCTCTGGCACCAGAATACACGGTGCCATGGGTCTAAACAAAGGTGTCATGGTAAAAAGCAGAAAGTTATAAAAACTATCTCACTTAAGTAATTTCACTTTGCCTGAATAAAAGATTAAATTAGTATTTTAAAGTTCTTACAGATTTTTCAACTTTGTCATCCACAGTCACACAGTGAGACATTGTTTGTATGTGACCATTTTAATCCAAGTCATTGAATATCACACATGCTTGAAAGGATTCAGGTTTCCGCCACAGTATGAAAATAGATTTTAGTCATTTCCATTGGGGGGGAGGGGAGAAGAGTATGAAAAAAAATATGTGCATTTCCAGATTATTGCTCCTGTTCTATTTTCTAAAATATAATTTCTAAAAGTAAATTGCATCATACAAGCAGAGGTTTTTTTCATGATGGTTTAAGCAGGCATCCAGCACAGCCATATATCCCGCAGTGGTTTACGCTACACTGAATATTTTTAGAGAGCAAGTGGGGCCTGCGATACAAACAAGTCAATGGGAGAGTTCTTAAACTTTTTGTACCTGGTGTTTTTGTTGGTTTGTTTTATTGCATTTATTTTTCCTGATTTTGTTTTCACCCAGTCACATAAAGCTACCACATCTTTTAGAACTAACACTAGTGCAACATCATTGGGCAGCACAACACACTCAAGGGAGAACGCAATTTTGTTATGTCAGCTAGCAGGCAACTGTGTTATTGTGTGATGGTGGGGTCCTAGCTAGAAGAAATTGTAGATGACTAAATTGGGCAGAAAATTGAGAAACACAAACTACAAAAATCTACAATGAAGTCTGTAAAAGTTTGGAGTCATGAAATGGATAATGTGTAGAAACCTTAGAGGATAAACTAGAGGGTCTAGACTATGGCTACCTGTACCCCCTTTATCCTGCTGGAGCATTTGTTTGCCATAGAAAGTGCTGACATTTTTCAGCTACATTCTAAAGAGCTAAGAACGCTTCATCTCTCCCACAGCAGCCACTCATAGAAGAGAAATAATCCTAATTGTTTCCTGATGTTTCTGTGGTGTGCCTAAAGTACTGATCTAGGAACAACTTTCCACAAGACAGTTTTAGAATTTAAAAGCTCTAATGTTTGAAGTTAGTATCTTGACTAGACAAAAAGTTCTTTTTAGCACACAACACAGCTGTGGTAATGGGTGGTGATTAAAACGATCGTACACACACTTACACAAAAAATGACATGCTTCACTATCCAGAGACAAATACAAAAGTCAAATAGTTATAAAAAGTTAAATAGGTATTTAGTTCTCTTTCATTTGTTTATTGCCTTGGTAAAACTGTATTTGATTATTGCTTGTTTTTTAGTTATTAATTTTTTAATGTACATTTCTATGGGCCATTTGTCCAACTGTGTTTGCTTGGCTGCTCAAGTACTAGTTTTTTTGGTTTTTTTTAACTAAATTATCCTGTCAGATTATAATTAGTTTCAAACCTTGAAATTGTTTAAAGCTTCACAGACCTGGAATAGAATAGCAGACATTGTGACAAGTCTGACAATAGCAGCCACTGTGACAAATGATCTCTGAAGTCTTCTGGAGTGTTTGTGTATGTTTTTATGATGTGAAAGAGAACAGCAGGAAAGAAAGCTTTTTCTTTTTTTTTTTTCTTTTTTAACACATCCTCCACCCCCCTCATCCAGGTGTGGAGGCATCAGTATTTATTTTATTGTGCTGTCTCACCACAAGAAACTGGGAAGTGTTGTCCCTCAAGGTGTGTTTGTGTGAAAACTGAAGTGTGGGTAAAGTTGTCTGCACGATTTCCTCTCATGCTGCATCTCAAACACGTATCAGATGTACTTGTGTGTGCATGGCCATCATTAGGGCCATATTACTTGGCAACTGTGCGATCACTTGTAAGAGATGGGAAGATGTTTTTGAGACCCATTTTTGCTATAGTCTATATTAATGAAGCCCAGTACTTACTGATTGATGAAGTTCATAATGAGCCCTTACTAAATAAAAAATAAAAAAATCTTTAGGATGCGATGAGAAATCACTTTGTCACTCACTTGTACAAAGAAGAATTGATGGCCAGAATTTATAGTGCTGTACTATTTTCAGGGACCTTTTGATTGGTATTCGATATGCCCTTTGTCTCCGTAAACAGCAGACTCCATGCCCTAAAACTGGGGCCTATGCGTTAGACAACAGTTGGTCCGATCACACAATGGAAAGCTATCCTGCTTTACCCCATAACAACGGCCCTGCTGAACTGGCAGGATTAGAGCATGCCTGCCCCAGCCGGGGGTTGCCATGGGAAAGAGCCCTCTTTCTCCTGAACGTGGGGTCTGGTTCTCATTTAGCCTTCTGCTCGAGGACCTTTTGTTTTATGTGCTTACACTATCAATGTTGGGTCCATTAATTCACATCTGCAATTATAATGTCCAATTAGAAAGTGGCTGTCTGGCTCGCATGCTCCAAACTGTGGTGGGGCTTGGGTAATGGTGTCGTTTCAGCCTGAAATGGGCCATCGTCTCAAACGGTTTGTGTTACTTCTGTGATTGCCTACCCGCTGGCTGCGTTGTTTCTCCGGTGAGATGTAGAAGTGCATCGCTCCACAGGGGCTCAGAGAGAAGAGGAATTGGACAGTGCCGGAAAGAGACACTGCAGCAGGAACTGTTCATGCGAGAGTAATGGCTATGCCATGATGTCTTATTTGTTTGTCATATACACACATCCGTTTACTCTGTGGGGTGTACAATATATCTGCTGCCAATGTACTGTTTTCCTAAGCTCAGCTGATGATCACTAATTTTAATTCCCTGTCCCGTTAGGAACACAACTGCTATACCAGTATGGGTTATATTTTGTTCACATGCTGTTGAGTGGCTCTGGAAAAAATATTGAATTGTTAGTATCAATATTGGATACCACCATACAGAAATCATACAATAGTATGATTTACGTAACTATGTTAGCATCTCCTTATTACATTGGTTACCTACCTGGCATGTTCTTAGGTTGTAAACTGTGTGACACTAAAGCAAGAAAGAAAACTCTATCGTTATGGAAGACTACTGATGTTCTCATTTAACACCCAGAAATAAATAACTCTGAAAAATGATCATGTGGAAGATGAATAATGAGCCGTGCAATTACTCACATGGCTATTAGCCCCCCCTGTTCTCCGCACAGGACCCCTCTCACTCAGGGGGAATATAAACACAAGGGCTATGGAATAAGCTCTGAGAGGCAACTTTACTTTGGAGCACATCCATTAAGTCTGTGTAGCTAATCTCAGCTAAGAGTGAAGACACTCATGATCTGATGGGCTAAATTAGAGTGCATTAACATATCATATGTAGCATCAGCATGGCATTGAGAAAACAATCTAAGTAAACTGCTTGATCTGAGTTAGAGTTGCATATTGCTAATGTTTCCATTGCTTATTTCCAATTGCTTGGACCTGTAAACTAAGGTAATATTATGAAAAGCAAGTGTAGGCAGTGTTCACACAGTCTAGTAATGGTTTGTTGCCATATTAATTGAGTAGTGTCTCTTTTTTTTTTTTTTTTACAGTGTAGAACTGGGGAACTGAAATAATTAATTGAAGTATGCTAATAATTTATGTTATACTCAAGAAAGACAGAGCAGAAAGGAGGCACTTCATGTCAATGTTTTTTTCCAATAATAAATGGCAATGGCGATGGCAACTTTATTTATAATGCACTTTACAAACAATGAAGTTGACCAAAGTGCTACAAGTGTAACTGAATAAGAATAAATGCAATAATGAATACAAATGTAAATATAATTAAAGAGCAATAAAAAAGTTAATATTTTTTGGAATACAGTTAGAAAAACTGTAGCCATTTGTGGTTTATTTCAGTGTTGCAACTAACTTATGTTTAGAACATTTTTCAGTTAATTTTATATAATTTTATTCAAAAACAAGCTGTGGAAATGATAATAAGCTATTAATAATAGAAAAAGAAAAACATAAAATGCAAACTAAGTGTTGAGACTTTGGTACATCAACTATCTTCAACAAAACAGATTATGAAGCTGTATAGTTTATGCATTAACACTCAATTTGCTTTGCAGAGTTTGCAAAGTTTACATTTTACTTCATGATGACTGTCAGCCATCAGCCCAACACAAGAAATTGTAGATTGTGGGCTTTTTTGTGGAGACGTTTGGAAATGGTTAAGCAAATACAAACACAAATAAAATATTGTGTATTTGTATTTTTTCTAACAGCTTTAAAACCAAATAATTGCTTAATGTGTAGATAAATTGCTCGACATGTTTGATGAGATGCCACAAATGCTTGATTAAAATCAGTTACTTGATAAAAATTGTTTTAAGGATACATTTTCCATTTAAATGAAGAGGGATTCTGCAGGCTATTATAAAGTCCTGTTCAGCAGCCTGAACCTTTTCCACAAGGGGAGTACTCTGTCAGTACACTCTGTTTGTGAGCTTCACTGAAAGAGAGGAAACCCGTGGCCGCAGGATCTTATTAATGCACTATTGCTGTTGCGAATTGTGTATACATGATTGTTTGGTCAAAATAATCGCTAGATTACTCAGTTATTGATGGCGACAGCCCTTTTTCTGTGTAATCGATAAAGGACATTAGTACGTAATAGTGAATTTAAAATGTCCCCTGTATCTGTTGTGTTTTTGAGAAGCTGCCATTGCTAAAGAAGTGTGACGATATGTCCTCAGTGCTGTTCTGGCCTGTCAGTTTGCATCCTTCACTCTGAAAACCCGACAGTCTACCTATCAGTCATTGCGCTTGAATAGACTATCCATGCATGCAACGACACACACACACACACACACACACACACACACACACACACACACACAAAGTGTGATGTCTCAGCATACACACACATACAAC
>JBBJLS010000039.1:13212614-13226943 GCA_037577275.1 Bryconaethiops microstoma
TATATATATAATCTATTTGTTTTAGTCTTATCTCTAAACAGTAATAAAAATAATCTCTTGGGTATCAGGTGACATATTTTTAAGCAGTTAGTGCAGTTTTCTATGATGTAGCTTTTAGAGGCTTTACTCACTTCAGTGATCTGCTTCCAGTCCTCACCACAAGATTCTCTAGAATGGTGCACTTTGCATCAAACAGCTTTTTAACAATTTAATTTTACAGCAATCTGAAACCATCTATGAAATTATCCTTTTAAAATACAATAGAGTATAGGTTGGATCTATTTTGCTGCTTTAACTGCTTTGACATTGTTCATACTTCTATTCCTCACTATTCTGCTTTTTGTAATCGATAGTGGACCGAGCATACAGCCTTGTGGTACACCTGTGCCGAGAGAGAGAACCACTGTGAGAAACAGTCGGTTGGCCATACATACTGTTTCCTGTTTCTCAGTTCAGCAGTTCAGGGATGTCGAACGCTCGGCTTAAGTCCGCAAAACAGGATTCGGCTATGCGTGTGCCTCTGGAGTCCAGATGCTGATTGCCCTGTATGCAAACTGTAGGGCATCCAACTGAGGGGTAGTGACAGATATAAGGGTACTTTTCCATCACAGTTTCACAAGATATGAAATAAGAGTGTTTATCCCTCAGAAGTCTCTGTCTTTGCCATTAACAAAACTTGGGGTAATGGGGTATTATCTCAGACTCGCTCACTGAAACAAGCAAAAAACTGACAGAAGCAAGGATTCTTTCAATCAATACCAGATTTGTTTTCACGAATAGAAAAGATTTTATTATACCTTTAATTTTCTCAACTACTGTTATGTTTTCTCAACTACACTTTTTATATTCTTGAAAATGACAAGGTACAGGCACAAAGTAGGATACAGCATGTAAATTAGAATGTAAATGTTATTCCTTGCATAACCATCATTAAATGTGTGATTATGTTAAGTAATTAACAAAATGAAGTTAAAACTTATAAGGGTTAAAGATTGTAGCAATGGAGTCAGCGATAATAATGGGAGGAGAGTAAAAAGCAGAGCTGGGAAAATGCAGGCTGGCACTGGAGTTACTTCCACTTCAGATTCCGAGCCATGCGCTCAGCCATGTGACAAGCATTTATGCCCAGCAAGTGTTGCCATTACCACTAAAGTGAGTGTAACAGGCTTATAGTTACTGAGGCAGGTCATTTTTTAATTTTTTGCAAGATGGATAATAGCAGCAGACTTGAAGCAGATGGGCACTGTGCACTGAGCCAAGGAGTGGCTGAAAATGTCCATGACTCTGGCATGAGCAACATCCAGACAGGCATGGAGTTCTGCACCTGCTGCAGTGGACCATGTGTGAATCGTTTCCTCATTGGTGTTCTTGGGTTTCTAAATTCGTGTAATAACTAACTTAATGTGTGCTCAGTATTTCACACTTTGTGTATCAGGAAAATGCATGGAAATGTAAGCAGGAGTCAAAGCTTTTCAGTATGCTTATAATGCCAAATAAAGCTGATGTATTAAATTACAAAATTAATTACATTCATTTTATATTATGTACTGACAGGTTAAAGTCAAATCACAATCACAAGATTCAAATCACAAACATACAGTAGAAACATAAAGGATTTTTTTTGCATTTCCCAAAACAAGATTATGTATATAACAATAATTCAAATCACAATACAGTTTTCTGAAATACGCCATCAGCTGAAACGTTTAGGCCCAACATGTCTGATAGTTTGTTTGAATGAGCTACAAGCCAGTACTAGTTGAGATCTATTTTTTAACATCACCAGAAAACTTTAAGGGTAGCCACAGCAGTGCAGTAAATAAACAGAGAGAGACGTACCCTAACTGATGCACTGTCTGAAAGAGATTATTCTTCACCTGGCCAGTCAAAGCTCCATCCCAGTGGTCAGAGTGATAACTGCAGCTGATTAGTCCAACGCAGCTGAAGAATTTAGAAGTGCTGATGAGCCTATTACATGAAAAGTTAACATTTTATAGTGGGTGTAAAATACCGTGATCCATTTTTCATTTTAAGCCCTGCACATTCATACGTGTTAATTGCCAGACTAAATTATTAATAATGCTCAATAAAAAAAGAGCTGTGAGTGAGATGAGTTTCAAATAGCATTGTTATTCAGTCTTCTCACGCTGCAGCATGTCTAAATTGCAGCTACTCCTACTCATCACTTTCCACATTGATGGACATACAGTAACCACAGTGGCTACTAATGAGACAGGTATGTTCCACTGAATAATGATTTTTTTGTTGTTGTGCTCCCATGCCTACATTGAAAAGCCCATATATACAGAAAAAAACACTTTAGAATTTATATATAACATTAAAAATTAACCACAGTATCCTAAAATAAAGCCACACCACCTTAACCAATGCAAAATTTAGAAGAGAAATAGTTGCAGCGCTGACAGGACGGCAGGTGGAAAGTCAGTTAATATTTGACTTTCGTCCTGGGAAACAAATTCTGCAAACATTTGTTATGTTTTGCAAGCAAGCTTCATTATCATTTTCAAAGGAGCAGCATACAGTACCTTGTCAGCTGAGCTGTCCAGCCTTTCGGCCCCAAACTTTAAAAAAAAACCCTAATAAAACTGTAAAGTCACTTTGAGTTTATCTCAAAATCTTCATCAGTCAAGAGTCAAAAGTTAGTAATGAGTGGTTAAATAAAAGTTTAATACTTTGGGCATGGAATTATCATTTCTTTTAGTTTGCCAGTTTGTTTGCAATATGTGTCATATGTGGTCTGCAAATTAACACACAAGTCCAAAATCCAGCAGTATGCACCTTCATGAGTTGTGCATCTTACCCACATTCATTATTTAATAACATTTTTAAAGAAATAAACAGCATATATTATATTATATTGTCTTGCCAGCCGGTAAAAGTGTTTATCTTTCAGTAACCAATCAAATTAAACGTATAACTGTGAACATCTTTGTTCTTTTCATCACAACTAGAAAACACAAAAGTCCATTTTCCATGACCTGGAAATAATGGTCATAGATGTCCATTTTGTCGCTCCGTTTTTTTTTTTTTCACCTGTGACCTCTGGCCTAAATAACCGAACCCTATCACCAAAACCAGGTGCAGGTGACTAGGCCATTATGTTCTATCACAAAATACCCAAAAAAAAACATGTGGAAAAAAGCATTGAAGATAATCAAAAATGGGTTACTTTCACGAACGTGACAAACACTGGGATTCCAAAAAATTTAAATGGACTAATATTTGATGTTTTCTGTTTGTGGATGTATAAACAGTGATGCCTGGTGATGCCTTTTTTAGTCAGTTTAAGCAACCAAATTCTCATTACTGCAACACAGAAGGATAAGTGAAGCTAAATGGAGATAAACATGTAAAAGTGCCCCAACTCTTCTTTTCATAGTCTGAATACTAGTCTTCTAAGCAAATTCTTAAAACTTATTTTGCAAATATAGCATTTTACTGTCATAACTACAACACACTGGCAATCACTAAAGAGTGTTTTACACAACATATTACTGTGTGGATTCACTTCCTCATGGATTACAAGTGAAACATTAAATAGATAAGCAATCAAAAGTATCACTCTTTTTCCCATTTAAACTGAAAAATGTGGACACTCTACGATAATGAGAATAGGAGGTGAAATTCAGTATTTTTGCTGTACCATATAGAGCTCCAGCTGAGCCACTAAATCATATGGATGTTCTTTATCTGCTTTATGACACTCAAATATTTCTGGTAATGGAAAATGACACAAACCTGGCTTTATTTTACTAAAGGCTAACAGGCACCCTACATAGTACACAGGTCTGGAGCAAACCAGATCAAGCCAAGTTCATTAGTTAACTTTAGACTAACTCCTCCATTCAAAACTTGTCACACAACTCGCTGAGGACTACACCAGACCTCCTCGCTAATTCATCACCATGACTGAGAGCTCATCTCGCTCAGGGAATGGTCCTCATGCTAGAACTATTAATTACCTTTTAGTCCGAATTTCTTTGAGCCAATAATCCGTGAGGACAAATCCCCCCTCCCTGCCCGCTCCCCCCTTTCATGGCAGCTTTGCGTGTTTAATGAGCTATAGGATATGCGAGCAACGTGGCTGACTCGAAAGGAATCAGTCACCGGTGGCGAGTGTGCTGAGACATCAAGGATACCACCTTTACCCTGACTGTTGTGCTAACTCAGGAGGCCAATTAGCAGCCTCTTCACCGAGGCCCCACCAAAGCGCAGGAAGCGTGTGGTGGAGAATGGCGAAGCGAGGCTCTCAGGTAAACTTTACCACTGGGTAATTATGGCCGAGCACAGGCGAGAGAGCCTCCAACTCTGGGGAATTTTCTCTTCTCTCTGTCTTTCTTTCTTTTCCAAATACATTGTTTGTCTCTCATTACGGCCGCCTCATCAACTAAATGTTAAGCACACATCAGTGGGAGGTGGAACTGTGCGCGAAAACCGCTCCATTATAGTTAAGGATTGGGGTCACGAAAGGTTGTCTCAGTTGGTACGCTCCAAGCAATATTTGATACATATTCATTTATCGACATTACATGTTCAGTAAATGAAATGAGAAAGCCTATAGCTTAGTAAACAAGTCCTCTCACTGCGCAAGTGATTTCCACTCAGCAATGCCACAAACAACACTTTGTCAAATGTGGCTCACAGTATATAACCAGCTGGAATATTATTACATTTTCTTTATATGTGTTTCTCTTTGTCAGCCATAAAATTACACTTTGTCAACCCTAAAATTACAGTGGTGCTTGAAAGTTTGTGAAACCTATTGAATTTTCTATATTTCTGCATGAATGTAACTTTAAACAGAACCCAATTAAATGAATATGACAAAATATTATACTTTTATTTATTGAGGAAAATGATTGTCTTATTTTTCAATAAGTGACAAAAGTATGTAACATTTGTATTCTGTATCTGCTGTAACCCTTTCATGCAGCATTAACTTAAATCAAACATTTCTGCTAACTGTTGCAGTTCTCCACTCTAGCTTGGAGGCATTTTAGCCCATTTCCCTGCACAAAACAGCTTCAACCTTCAAGGTATTTCAAAAAATTTCAGAACTTTGATTTGGCCGTTGCAGAACATTACCTTTATTCACTTTTAACCATTCTTTGGTAGTATGACTTGTGCCTTTAAAATCGTTGTCTTGCTGTGTGATTGCTTTCTCTTGAGATTCATTTCACAGATGAATATCCTGACATCTTCCTTTGCTGGCATATTTCAAAATTCATTGTTTCATCAATGATGGCAAGCCGTCTGGCCCTGATGCAGCAAAACAGACTCAAACCATGATACTACCACCACCATGTTTCACAGATGGGATAAAGTTCTGGATTTCTATGTTTTCCTTTCTCCAAGCATAATGCTTCTCATTTTAACCAGAAATTATATTTTGGCCTATCCATTGACAAAATTTGTTTGATAGCTTTCTGGCTTGTCGACACAATCTTTAACAAACTGTAGGGCAACAGTGTTCTTTATGGATAGCAGTGGCTTTCTCTTTGTACCCCTGCCATGCACACCACTGTTGATCAGTGTTCTCCTGATGATGGACTCAGACATTAACGTTAGCCATTGTGAGAGAGGCCTTTAGTTGCTTAGTAGTTACCCTGAGTTCCTTTGTGATCTTGCAGACTATTACACACTTTATTCTTGGAATGATCTTTGTTGGTCAGCCACTCCTGGGGAGAGTAACAATGGTCCTGAATTTCTTCCATTTGTACACAATCAATCTGACTTTTCCAGCCTGACCAACTTGAAATTCTTTCCTCCTTAGACATCTCTTTTGTTCGTGCTATAATACACTTCCACAAACATTAGACATCAGACTTTTAGATCGCTGATCTTTAAATAAAACAGGCGCAGGCATTCACACCTGAGCATCATACCACTCAATTAAAATACTTGACTCTAATTACACCTTCAAATGAACTGCTAATCCTAGAGGTTCACATACTTTTGCCACTCACAGATAAATGACATTGGAACATTTTCCTTACTAAGCAAACGGCTAAGCATAGTATTAATGTGTAATTTGTTAAATTGGATTCGTTTTATGTACTTTTAGGACTAATTTGAAAAGCTAGTTATGTTTTAGGTCATACTTTATTTATGCAAAAATATAGAAACTTCTACAGGGTTCACAAACCCTCAAGCCCCACTGAATCTTTTGGGCTATATATCTTCATTTGGTACAGTTGGTGAATCTCTGTCTGGCTTCTATTCTGAGGTCATGCCTCAGATGATAAACTTTCATCAGGTTTTATTCATTTATTTATTTATTGTTTTTGGAAAAAAATGTTTAGTTTCCGGTGCATTCTAATTCTTGAAATGCATGGGCTATCGGACTGGATTACTCACTCAGCCAGTCAACTGTCCACTTGTTTTTCTCACCCTGAACGTCTTTTTCAGCTCCGGAGCAGGTGTATTAAGGATACCACCTGCCAGTTCCAGCGGCAGATAGATGTCAAGGCGACAGTTAACAGCAAATATAGTTTACAGGTAAAGTGCTTTGCTTTGTGTCACAGCGGATTCACTTTAATTTCCATGTTTTCCATTGTTCTAGTACAGCTACAGGCTCACATTTTTCACTTCACTTTTTGTTTTGTTCTATTACCATTGCCAGTCATGGAGTTTCCTGTCTTTTTCAGTTTGATATGGTGTGGATTGCTGTTGAAGAGCCACCATGGCCCATAAAAAGATATTTCAAGCACCTTTGCTCTTTGGAGAGAATATAAATAAGGTCCCAGGGAATGTGCAAGGAGAAGGGTACGGTGGGTGAGCGCCAGCAGCCGGGGGTCGCCATCCATCACATGGGTTTGAAGCCCGACGTAAAGGGACAGGCTCGGCACGGGACGAGAAACCCGAGCCACTTCAAGACAAACACATGCTCCCTCCAAAATAACAATGGGCTCCTGTGACACTCAGGGCCTGCTGTCAGAGGCCTAAGGCCTGCGCCACCTGACATTGTAATGTGGGGGGCCTGCCAGTATAGTGTTACCAGACCCACAGTTAGAACGGGCCTGGCTGTTTTTAAGGACAATTAATTGTGAGAGACAGCTTCAAATAACCTGTGTTCTTGCCCTTTGTTAGGAGCTTGTGATTTTGTGACTCCTAGAATGATCATAAAATATCAAAAATGTATCGGGTGAGCCAAGATAATAATGTGACCAGTGACTCTTTTCACTGACTGAGATTCTGAAATTAAAATTTATACAGAGGCTGTCATAACTGGCGTATTGTAGACCTTTCAGTCTGTTTTATTGATTCACAAATGGTGTAAAAAATTAAAACACAAAAAAAGGTTGTGGTTTTGATAAGACTGCTTGTGAATGCCATCACTAATAACTGTATGTCGCTATTTTTCTCCTTTTTGTTTGTAAAATAGCAAATGATAAACAGGAAAATAACTGGAAAACAATAAATAAAAAAAAGAATGAAAAAAATCAAACCATGTCCTACATGGTATTTTAGTCATGTAAATCTTTGGTTTGGCGCGACACAGATGTTAAGTGGGACGGCCCTATAGGAGAGCGCTTCTCATTTGCTGGCATGTCACTGCCTTTGGGGATCCTGTTTGGTGTGGTATTACCTTCAATGCAGCATTTGTTAATGTCCCAGAGGGAACCGTGTGTATTACATGAGCATATTTAAAGGTTGACATGAATGTGGTAGTGCCATGCCAACCAAGTCTATTTGGCATCCTGCCACACTCCTGCAACTGCTGTTTGTCTTTCTCCATCTCTCTTAAACACACACACACACAACATGTTTTATCATGTTGGGATAAATGGTTGTATGTTTTGCACCATTTGAAAATAAATAAAATAACAAATAGTAATGGTCCTAATTGAAATGAATGAAAACATTTTTACAGTAATGTTGTTTAAACTTATCATTTCGTAGATGCAATTATTTTGTTACATCACTGATGCCACAATGTAACTGTAAATGAAAAAGCCTGACAAGAAAGAGTTGTACCATACTTTTGACAAATCCTGAATCGGCAGCACATTCACCCACACGCTTGGAGAGCCACTTCTGTCAGACTGTGTGGGTGTGTGTTCAGTGCCATTTGATGTGTTTTTCCTGTACATCCGCTTCCGTCGCTCTCTAGTGTATGTGTCTGAAAGTGGGCATGTATGTGTATGTGTGTTAAAGGGTAGTTTAGAGTCCCTTGGTGCTAAGCTGCTGAAGTCTCTGCAGCTGCACCCCAAGCCCATAGATTTACAGGTGCCACTGACCCTTTCATCAGAGGAAGTCTACTTGGCCGGCTGTTCCTCTTTTTTTTTCCTTCCATCTCCTTCTTTTGCGGGGGGGTTTGTTGCAGATCTTTGATGGCTCTATCTCTGTTTTGCATATCTGAAAGTTCCAAACTTAGTACCATTTAGGGTCATTTAGCACCATTATTTTTGTATCTCTATCAAACCACTGTCACATCATACGTAAACGGATGTAAAAAAAACCCCAAAACATTCTTATTTTAACATATAGTTACTTTCAGAACAAGATCTTTAATCCCCATAAAAGTAACTTAACTAGAGAAGGAGAAAATATTCTTACATTTCAATGTGAGATTATGGCATTTTGTCCTATTCTTATTGTTTCATTTGCCGTAACACTTTGACACAGCACCTTGAATTTTCAATCGATATAAAAATATAAAAACATGAAAATGCAAAGTTTTGCACTGACAACGATGTGTACACATTTGAGTACACATTTCTAAGTTTGGTCCCACTTTATATGGATAGTCTGCTATGGGTTATGTTCAGATTATAACATCTGGTGTTAAGATTAGAACCAGGGTTAGGGTTAGGATTAGGGTTCAGATGAAATTTACTTGAATGTTACTGTAAATTCTGTTGTAATACAACTAAATTCAGCCAATATTGAGTCTTTAAAACAAATATTGTCAGTGATTGTTTATAAACTATTTAAAGTCAGTATGTAGTGTGATGACTCACATGATTGACCAACTTTAAAGAGGAACTCAAGTGGCTTTTTATAAACACTGAACTTTCTACTAAAGCCTGAATAAATCAATCTTAGCCAGCTATTTGTATTAGTGTTTTATGATGGTTGATCAAACAGAAGTCATTCACTACTGATAAATGTAGTTTTACTGTTTGTATTGTTTCACATGTGCTAGTCCACCCATCTATTCATGTCAGTCTAAGTCAATTATTATACTTTTCTTTTGAACAGTAAAAGTCCATTTCAGTCTCAGCAAAGCTCTGAAACGCTTTACTGAAGCTCAGCTTTCAGTTCAGATTATGGTTCAATGGTACAACAAGACCTTGTATGTTTTCGCAAGGAGTTAAATTCGCAAGTTAAATAGTACAACTTTCAAGCTTACTTTTAAGTGCTACCAGAGTTTCTGGGTTGTAAATACAATTATTTATGGTGCAGCTGTGCCAATCGGGATGCATTTTGAAAAAGGAAAAAATGTTTTCCAACATTGACAACCACATGCACAGCGTTCCTGACAAGGGATGCCCAAGGTGCTGTGATATCTCACAGAAGAGCACAGCCTTGAAAGTCAGAGAAGAGCAACAGATTTAAAATAATACAAAAAGAATGAATTTTTTATTCCTTCTTTCATCCTTGGCAATACTTTTCTAATAGCATGTCTCAGTGACCCCGCATCCTCTCTTTGCTCACAAAAATAACAATCCACACCGCAGCCTTGTGAGCAAAACTTTCAGTATGTCTGTTTCTTTAAGAGACGGTATGTGGTCAGCTGTGTGCATGGGGAAAGAAACACTGTCAGACGAGTAATTTTCTGAGAATCGACCACAACAGTTTAACAGATGAAGATGAACATAACATTTTCAAAGTTACAGGAAGTTAAACCACAGTGTTGCAAAGTTAAATTGATGGTGTTTTATAAAAATATTACTTTAAATATTCATTTAGAGAAGGTTTTTGTACATGAGTGTGAAGATGCATAATGTAAGAGTTTGTCCTAAAAGCATCCAGGCCACCATTTAGAGCACTTTATTTGTGTGTATGAACTGAGTGAATTGCTTGAATGTACTTCACCCGCCAGTCTCAAGCCTGTCATTGTAGCAATAGTTTTCAAAGTTTTATGGTTCATGAACTTATGTAGTTCTTTAATGTCATGTATGTCTCCAGAATGTTTGATTTTTTTTTCTCTGAAGCCCATTTATTACATTGTGTTATTTTATTTACCGAAAACAGAACTTTTTCATGACAATTTTCTAGCCTTTCATTATTCCCTCAAATTAAACAGCTGATACACAGCTGATTGTGTGTGTATATATAGCTGTGTGTGTGTGTGTGTGTGTGTGTGTGTGTGTATACACTCCTAGTGACCAACCATTTAATAGGTGAAAATATGTAATACTGAATACTTTATTGTTAAATAGAGAGGTATATGGATCCAAATTGGGGTTAAGCTTTTTTGACTCTTTACAGCCTTTTTTAGTACCCCTTGTTTGTGTTCAAGGTTGTGCCATACATTTCCATTCAATATTTGTATTGCAGCATATCAAGTCGGTACAATTAGTCAGTGTGAGGAGTTAGTGACATCTCATCAGTGCTGTGAACGAGATTTTATTTATTTTGCAGCCTTCAAAACCAGAAAGTAGACTGAGTCATTCAGGATGGACATATGAACAATTTGCAACCGACTTTGATGATGCAATAAATCATTTAAGTATGCATCTGGCTCCAATGAATGTGCACTACAACTATTAATTCTTACTGATTGGTCCCTGCAGAGTTATTAACAACTGCAGAGGACAATGCAGTAGCGTGTTGCCTCTGAATTGGGAACGAATGAGTAAGACATCCCAAACTCCTATTTTTCTTCATTGTTTTGACGGGGATCAAGGCCCACTGACCCAAGTGTCCATTTAAGAAAATGAATCTGCTGAATATGAAAACACTATTAAAGTAATGGTTTCTAGTTCAAAATAGAATCTCATTTATTGATCAGAGTTCATATGGTCATGTGAGGTTAAATGTCATATGCCACGTTCAAGAAAAGAGACACATTACCTCAGTGTACCACTTGAGGTTATCTAAATAAGATTACATGCCTAAAATAAACCTGGATGCAGGAGTATTTCAGTAATTTGTAAAGGAATGTCTTTTAGTGATCGATAAAGATCAATTTACAAAACACTATTGTATGTCTTCAAGCTTTTCTGTGGTCTTCAAGCTTCACTGAAACCCTAGAAATGCTGAAATCGAAGATAAAATACTGTAGGCATTTGTATGAGCATACATTTAGTTGGTAGCATCATGTCTCCAGAAATCTTAGGGTCAAAGAGCAATGGGGTCTGGCAAAATGCCACACCATCTAAAAACAGTGGACAAAATGACCCAAGTGACCAGTCAGCTGCAAATAACTGTGAGGAGGCAACTGGCTGACGCTGAGGTGTGTTAAGACTGGTTGTACTTGCACAAACACATTTCATTTACAGATTTAGATTTTTTTGGACAATTTTTGATGTATAATCGTTCCCCTGAAGCCAAAAATAAATCACATTGCTCTTTACATGATTATTTCCCAGCTTCTCTTTATCCCATGGAATTAAACAGGTAGTTTTTTTTCCTGTGCCTTTAAGAATATATGTAAACTACTGTGTTCCCATTGGCTGCCTTGCATTGTGCCTCTCAAAAAGCAATCCAGGATGAAACATTCCTTCTAACTTTATTGTGAAAGGGAGCTGAACTGCTGGAGGCTTAACATCCGGATCTATGTTGACGCACTGATTTTCATGACTTCACAAGAATAGCGAATTGAAAACAGGCTACCCTTCATATGTAAACTAGTGAGTGAATAGCATGTTTTTAAGGATTTTTACATACCACCTGAAACTCTTTTATTTAAAAAAAGGATCATTTTGTTATCCAAGATATGGACATTTTTATATATACTCTGGCAAAGAAGAATGGCCTGTCCATATAGATCTGTTTTATCAGAAAAGAGTGAATTCCACTGTTACTCATACATGTATAATTTAAAAACTGTAATAAAAAATATTTCATCTGTTGCAGTTGCTTTTCTGCTTTCCTTTGATGGCGCTGCTCTAATCTTTCACAACATGACTGACTCTCACTTTCACTTTCATTTCTTGTACTGGTGGAAAAATAACCTTGTTTCAGTTTGTTTACAATGGAACATTATTCAAACATTTGGTAGTAAATGTGCTGTTCCCAAAAGCGTTCAACTGGGCTGAGAAGATGGGCCGACCTGTACACAAACACAAACACATGCACACACACACACACACACACACACTGGCCTATTGAAGCTGGTGGCCTAGTGGTTAGGGAGTTGCCACTGTGATCAGGTCGTGTGCTTAAATCCCAGGGCTGCTAGTGGCACCACTGAGGTGCCCATGAGTAAAGGACCATCCCAACACGCTGCTCCCCGCTGTGTTCCAGGCTGCCTGCTGCTTCATGTGGTGAATGGGTTAAATGTAGAGAAAGAATTTTGTGCTGTTCACACTGTATGCAGTGGTATGTTCACGTATGACAAATGGACACTTTACAAACACACACACACACACACACACACACACACACACACACACACACACATTTATTTGAGTGATAACATGAAAGCCCTTTTTTCTTCATCTTTTTCAATAAATGTAAAAAAGCAATGCTGGAAGCCTAGCTTGCTAGTCATCTATTTGCCTCATCTATATATCAAATACCTTTAAATCAAGTTTTTAATTAAAAGTAAATAAATAGTTTCAGAAACAACAGACAAAATACAGTCTAAATCATGTTTTAATACATTTTTTGGCTTCTCTGCGAAATTCTGAAAAAGTAAGAGACTGCCACCCATTTGTACTTTTATGTAGGAGGAAAAATATTTTATTGTGAATTAAATTAATTTCAATTCATTATTTATCTATTCAATTCATGAACAGATAAATAATCATTTTTCACCACATTTCTGTTACTGAGCAAAAAATTCAGACTTGTGTCTATTAGTACAAAATGTAATTTGTCATGTAACTGTGTAATTGCAGATTTATCACATCGATAATCCTGTAAGTTAATGAAAATGATTACCGATCATTATTAACATACTTTGCATGGCTGAATGCAACAGAAAAAAACACACAGTACCTTGGGGAACTAATCTAATGTGAGCTACTGTTACTCTTCTGAAGGCAGAGTGTAACAGGCAGAAAGGCAAACATTTTCCTCCCTATTACGAGAGAGAGAGAGAACGAGAGAGAGAGAGAGAGAGAGAGAGAGAGAGAGAGAGAGAGAGAGAAAGAAAGAGAGACATTTAATGAGCAGGAAAGCCTACCCAAGCATGTGAAAATTCCTCCATGTCGGCCATTATTTCAGTGATGAATGAAAGCTAATGGGGGGTGCTGAATAGAGCGATGCTTTTTTTTCATGTGAAATGTCCATAATGGTTAAATTAAATGGCTATTACCTACATTAGCCTGAGGGACCTGTGTGAGATGTGATAAAGATTATGACTATCACTGTGAAAACATATGGAGGGAAAATTGCTTTGCTAAAGGGTACATGGGGCAATCCTGATCCTTTTCACACATACAGCCATTGTGAAGAGTTCAGTAAGGCTTCAAGATGTTCATTTTTACAATAAACTTTACAATAAAAGAGAGATCTATTAATCCAGTCACTGCAATAAGAAAATGAACTATACAAAAAAATCACAAATAAAATCCTTATTATTGACATCAGTCTTCTGAGGTACTAACAGTTAGACCATCAGGCTAATAATTTCCAATGCTGTTATTATTTACTAAGTTTATGTTTTTGTCTTTGTATTATGGATGATTGACTTCAGGCACTTTTCAAAGGAATTGTAATGTACATCTCTTTCTTGAGTAATTCAATTTAAATGAAACCAATAATTCGATTTCAATTAAATGGCCCTTTCTCTGTCTTTCTGATTGTGTAAAGTTAGTATTTCTGAGAAACTGTTTTTATAAAAGCAACTCGTGTGATGTTGGACCGTAATAGAATCCACCAATTGGCCCTTTTTAGGGGCTGCAGTATCATTTGCTGAAAAAAATTCTTGATCATATCCACCATTATATCAAACGCCAGAACCCACAAACTTAATCTAAGCACTACACTCTCCCACATACCCCGGCATCCCTCGCATCCCAAAGGTCTTCTTTTAAAACAACAGCACAAAAAAAAAAAAAAAAAAAAAAAAAGAATATACTGACAGAATAGTGTGCTCATTTTCTCGTATTAGCTTTGAGCAATAATTACCCTACCAGTAAAAGTTTCGCACCATTTCTTTCCCAAACTGTTGATTTTTCTTCTTGTTCAA
>JBBJLS010000039.1:13226953-13263616 GCA_037577275.1 Bryconaethiops microstoma
CCTCGCATCCCAAGGGTTTTTTTTTAAAACAACAGCAAAAAAAAAAAAAAAAAAAAAAAGCAAAAACACTGCCATACGTACACCTTCTTTTATCTACTACGCAAGATGGCATAGCTCTGCATCTGAGCTCATAGCAACTCTCTGAAGCCTTTTCCTGGAAAACACAGCACCATGCAACACCTTTCCTCCCTGTCGTGACACCCTCTCACAATGCAAGGGGATTGCAGCCCCAGACTCTCAGGATGGGACGTAACCATTTTCAACACTTCCTCTAGGCATGGCCTCAGAAGGCGCTTTGCGTGTTTTAAGAGCGGGACGAGGGAGGTGGGTGAATATGAAAACAAACGGACCTGCTCGCATGCTTTGATCTTCATTTCCTGCCCATTATTTACGTCTGTTTCTCACGAACCTTTTTTTTTCGTCCTCTTTTACTTGATTGCCTCTCACTTCCCTAACATTTGGCCTGACAAAGACAATACATTGCGCTTTAAATGTTTTTGACAGGAAGCTATAAAATTTCTGTTGTCAAGAGTGCTGCACCATCCCGATATTATGATTTCTGTGATTTGTGGATTTTTGCCCTTAAAAAAGGAAGTAATGTACAAAAGTACAAAAAAGTAACTAATGCTGAAACAGCTTCATTGCTGTTTCTTTTAAGGGAACCCTGAATAGCTCATTATGCATCTAAAAAGCTAGGTTGGATGTGATTGATCTATGCATAAGCAAATGTAGAAATTTTATTCATTAATAAATTTGCATGCAACAAGTTTGAAAACCTTTTGTCAAATGACACATTTTGCTGAATTTCTAAATGACAAGTACACATCCTCTACAGGAATCAAGCTAAAAATGTTTTCTTCCCATGAACATTATCTTTATATTTGAGTCACATTTGACTATAATTGTGCAGTTCTCTGGAGAACATACGTACTTTTTTAAACTTACATCAACAAAACATGTAATTTGATAAGAAGCACCCAAACATATGCATACGACTATATATCCATACTTGCATGCCCTCATTCAAACACTTTATTTGGATGATCCACTGTCAGTGCATTCTAGATGCTCGGTTTATCCTATCACCTCAGGCACCTAAACATAACATGACCATTAATGCTGACTTTAACCTTAATCCAAGACCTAATCTTAATATTCACGCAATGGTGAATGCTTCATTTTTCACTATTTGAACATCTGCAGCAGACTAATATGGCGGGACCCTTATATTTAGTAGATTAAATAATGAGAACATAATTGTTTTATTTAAATGGTTTTGTGGATATATTCGGACCACACAACTCCCCGAGTTTAACTGAGTTCAGCGAGTGTGTGAGGAGTGTGTAAGGTGGAATGATTAAGGTACAGGGCAGCAGTAGCAGGACCTCTGGCGAGGGGCCATTAATCTAAAGGTCTAAGTGCCACAAGGATTCTGACCGTTATGGCCACACAGCCATTCCCTTGACCCACACGCAGCAGCACCCAAGCAGTTCTGCTGAAAAAGCAACCAGAAAAATCACCACTGTCAGGACGGGCTGAACCAATAGGTGCCTGGCTGGCCTGAGCTAAAGGAAAGGATGTCATTAAAGATCAGTGCTGCTGGGGGTTATGCTGGATATCCATTTAGTCTATGGCCATTTATTCTAAGCAGAATCTCATGCGGAGTCAGAATGCTGGTTTCAAACTGCCGTTATTCTGTCAATAGGCAGAGCTGGAGAGCGTACATGAGTTCAGATGTGAATTTCCAGATTACTAAGAAGCAGCATATAAAAAAGCACAGGGAACACAGAATTGCCCCCTTCCTGATTTCTCATTTTTTCCATGTTTGTCACAATTAAATGTGTCAGATCATCAAACAAATTTAATTATTAGTCAAAGACTACACAATTAAACACAAAATGCATTTTTTAAGTAAAGGATTTTATTATTAAGGGAGAAAGAAAATCCAAACCTACATGGCCTAGTGTAACAAAGTGATTGCCCTCCTGTTAAAACATGACTTAACAGTGGTTCATGAGTTAATCACACCTGAGTTCAATATCTCTAGCCACACCCAGGCCTGATTACTGCCACCCCTGTTCTCAATCAAGAAATCACTTAAATAAGACCTGCCTGACAAAGTGAAGTAGACCAAGAGATCCTCAAGAGCCAGACATCGTGCCGAGATCCAAAAGAAATTCAGGAACAAATGAGAAAGAAAAGAAATGAGGAATCAGGAAGGGGGCAAACACTTTTTCACACCACTGTGTGTGTATATATATAGTTTTGGATGGACAAAAACTTTCAATAAATAGAATTTTCTTTGGATTGTTCTACAGTTTTCATAAATTGTTGATTTTTCTAATGCTGTTATTGCATAACATTGGCACAAACATGATGCAGTTGTATTAGAGATCAGAAAGACAAATTATAATCAAAGCTGTAACAACAAATATTCAGTAACATTACATGGGTTTGATAATTCAAATGAAAATGGGGAAACTATAAAAAAAAAAGTCACACATACTACCTGTGGGTAAACGGATGTTTATAGGGCTTGGGAATGTGATGTTATGGAGCCGTGTCTTATGAGTGATATGAGGTTCGGTGGTTGTCGCTCTGGGCTGATGCAGGATAGCTGAATGCATCATCCTTTACCATGTGCTTGCATAGTTTTGCCTGATCTGTAGACGTAGAACCACATGACTAATATATTATGTATACAAAGAACTAACCTTAACAAGTATGGTAGAATAATCCCATAATTCAGCATGATTTCACATTAATTTCCAAGACATAGTAACCTAAATGCTATTTCCAAAAGTAAATGAGAGCATCCAGATTTGCTATCTGGAGCAAGCTAATGTGACACAAGCTATTGTGTAAAGCATTTTTCATGCTTAAAAACCTTGATCTCAGACAAAAGTTAACCAAATGTATTAATTTCATCACTAATAAGCTCACACCGCCCAGCAACTTGTGCATGGTTGGCAGATTGGTCAGGATCCATCCAATTTAAAGAAACTTCCTATGAAAATCAGTGATGTTTTACCTTTTATTACATTATGAAATTATTTCATTTCATTAAAAGGCATAAATACACACAAAATAAGCACATCAAATATTTGTTATATTGATAGAATAATAATTAGCAATAATATTATTATTAGTGATATTATTATTTTCATTATTATCATAAACTGGTAATTATAATTACAAAAAACAAAATATTTAGGCATTACACCACAGGCTTTTCTAAATTTGAAAATATTTGTATAATCTTCAAGGGATATTATTCTAAACTTGCAGTCCTAATTATAACCAAACCTACTGATGAGATGTTATAGAATAAACTAACTTCTGATTAACTAGACATTATTTATAATAATGTTTAGTGTTGAAACCTTATAGGTCTCCAGTTAACATTGTGCAAACTGCAGGTCTGAACACACACTTGCCTTAAATGACACATAAGCAAGTCAGTCTGAGATTAATTAAATTGTTAAGTAATCTCAGGTAGACTTGTGGATGTGAATTCTGACATTGAATGTGTTACTGTTAAATATAAAATAGACAAAAGTGTTTATCTACCTTTGTCAGTTTTTGTGCAGTTTCGATGACATCAGGCGTAACTTTTTGCATACTGTGTTTTCTGCAGCTGATACTGGATCAGATTGCAGCAAATGTTTTTCCCCAAACCAGTTCAGACTAATTAAAACTGAGACTGTGACTAAATACCACCACACTACACACATCACTGAACGAGAGAACGTACATCACCATCCTGCAAATCTATCTCATCGCTTACTATCAATCAGCAGGCTGAATGCATGCTCATTTGTTATTTCCTGATCTTGTTAGTGTGCTGTGACTATTCCAGCAGATTGGCTGCTCAAGCTGGGGGCCTCCAGTCCCCTCTCTGCAGATGAAAAGACTGCGTAGGGGGGGCACCTGGTGGTGCTGGGGAGAGAAGGAGGCCGGCCGGTTGAGTGTTTGAAGGCAGCAGTTGGGAGTTTGATGACAGAATAGTCTTTGGGAATTTAAGAGTAGCTTGGAGCGCGCTTTCCCCCCGCTGGATGACAGCTCCAGGAAGGAAGCCTTTTCTTTTTTTTCAAAGGGCCTCGCTTTATTTATATTTCACATTTTCATCGAGGGAATCTTTCAAAGGGAGCAGGCTTTTTCCTACTCTGCGTTTTTCGTTGTTTAAGATCCAATTATCTGTTTGGTTCCGGAATGGCAGCAGCCTTCTCGTTCTTTCAGATACACCGGTCTTACTGTCCCCAGATAACTGGAGCAAGTGAGGAACAGATGGATCCCTAGTGCATTTTTTGTAACTAATGAATTAAACTGATCAACAGCTGAACAATTTAAATGCTGGTTCAAGCAGTTTAGTGACCACAAGCCCACATACAAAAAATTGAATTGCATCAGTTGACCTGACTTTATGTGGATGTAATGCATTTGTGTTTAAATGATGCAGACATTTGAAACAGCTACCATCCTGAGATATTAATGCTCTCAATTCATTGTGTATTGAAACAAGTGTATTTGATGTATTGCATTTTTCACTACTTCTCAAAATGTCCTTGTTCAAGCTGCCTTTATCCCAGAATGTTTTGTTCCTTTTCATTCTATGTTTTTGGTGGTCTGGTCAAAAATGTAGTCAATCACCCAAGAAATGTTTGGTGTCTGAAATTTGCCTTTTTAGTTTTGTACTGGAACTACAAGGTTAATTGAACCACCAAGCAATGGAAGGTTATAGCCACTTTGCAACCTAAACATAATTGCCTCAAACAATTGCTCATAGGTTGCTTTATGAAGGTCTTGAGTCTCACACAAAGACAGCGTAATTAAACTGGTTTATCTTGATTACCCTGTATTTAGTGCGGAGCAGTATGATGTCACTGTCAAAATGAAACCATGTATCTCCAAAACTTTGCAGGGAAAAATGTTCAGCACTTTTAATGTAAGGTAAAAATATTTTCATTTCTGACCATTTCTTTTAGTCTGTTTCACCTTAATGTTTGATAAAGAGTAATGGGCAGATAGTTCTTCTGGGAAAAAAATGTTCTGACTTTGCCCATGTGAAATATGTTTTGCGTAAAATTATTTTCATGCTTAGTTTTTGACAGCATTTTTAAATGTGGCATCACCTGTTGTTTTTGTCCATTCCAACATGTGGCAGTGTCACAGTTCAATCAGGATCGACCCAAATGTGGAGTGTGAAAAGCAGACAAGTTTATTCTGACAGGCAGAGCGTAGCAAAAAACAAACACAAGCAATATCCCAAAACCAGAATAGGCAAACACACCCCAAGTGTCGTACAAGAAAACTGAATCAAATACCCAAAAGAGGTCAAAGTCCAGAGAAGCAATCCGATGAGCAGACACAGTTTTGACACAAAGTAACAATCAGGGTTGAGAAAAATTAGACAATTAAAAACCAAAACATCAAATAAGAGGTAGACAAGAACACTTGTTATGCCGGGTAATCCACTTGCGAAATCAGATCTAGTGCAAGAATAGGAAGAGGTGAATGTCTTGACTGGAATTCCATCATGACCTGACAGGTCTTCACACATTTTGTGTGAAGTCATGCAATTTCAATTTCAGTGTGGTAGAAGTGAGAAATATCCAATTGATAACATATTAAAATCTGAATACAAATAAAGTAAGGATATAGCCACTGTTTTATTGTCATTTAAACCTCAATCATCACACACTTGTCTCGAGTCTGTGGGGTGTGTGCCTGGGTTGGGCTCTGGAAATGAATATATGCACTGAGGGCTTATTAAATAACAAAAACAAAATGGGCCAAAAACTCGTTTCCCTTCAATGGCCATGCTCTTTAAACACATTTACTGTAAATAGTGTTTCATTCTGTCCATCAGGCTGGAGATTTTTCCATGATGAAAGGCTGATTTTTTTAAGCCATATCCAACCTGACACTGCTGAGAGCTGTGGGAGCACGGTGTTGCAGTAATGACTGAACGTGACCGTAGCAAATCTGAAAGGCAAAGATTGAAAATGAAAGATTTTCCTCATTTACCACATTATAGTTGGCAGTACCCAAACAGAACTAATTTATTTAGTTCTGTTTGGGGTTTTTTCCCAAGCTGAAATTTCATGATGCTTAAAGAAATGGTTTGGTCAAATATCAACTTTACACAGTTCCACTTACCCCAGATGTAGTCGATCAATCAAGACATGTTTGAAGTTTTTTTTTTATTTAGCATTGGAGCTGCAAGGCTACTGGACCTAACAAACCCTAGAAGCTAATGGTTACAAAAATTGTTTCTGTAAAATCACATAACCAAAACTTTTGTCAACCTGCTCAAACCACTTCCAGACCTACATTAAGGTGGTAAGGATTTGTTGATGTGGTGTAATACTTCAAACTATAGAAGCTTCACCATTTCTGACAATACCAAGGTTAGTATTCACAAAGTTGTCAGATTCTTCTGCATTTGTGATGGTTGTTGTCACAAAAACTGATTCTGCTCCTGAGGTGGTTTGTGAAATAAGACCCCTGTCTAAAACAATTGCCAGCGGGTAACGTTTTGTCAAATTTTTGTCGACTCACAGTAAGTCAAACCACATAAACTGCCCTGCTCCCTTTAGTGCTAAATGCAATTTGAGATGGTTGAGAGAAATTCTGGGGTTCGATTTACAAAAAAGATCGACCTCCAGTGTTTGTTAGCCTTGCAGCTTAATTCTAAACTAAAGTCTGGAAATGTAGACTTTAAACATGTCTTAGCTGATCAACTACATCTAGGGTTTAGGTGAACTTTGTGTAAATTAGATTTTTTCGCTTAACTAATCCTTTAAGTCTCCAGTCCAGTTTGACTTGCAAGTCCACTATGGGTGTGTCAGTCAGCATGTGACCGGAGTCCAAGTCGCTGATTCAATTTCCCATGTCTCTCTCAAAGCACACAGAGTTGTTAAGTAATCTAAAATAGGTGTGCTTATGTGTTTTCTGACATACTGTTATCTATAAAACGGGATGGAAAAATCTTAGTTGCTAATCTCAGTTGCCTGGAGTTGTTGCCTCAATCTTAAACCATACATTTTTAACTGTACATTTTGTTCATTTTTGCAGAAAATGGTATATTGAACTATTTTATAAATTACATAATATAACAATATTTTGGTTAAGGAAAACTCATTTTTGGCCACACCGTCACTTTAGTCTGCATGATGCTTATTTGTTACATAGCATATAGTCTTGGTTAAGAAAAGTGGCCCGATTGATTAAAGCTCTTTGTAATTACCTTCTACATTCATCAATTTCAGGCAAAGATGCCCATATGTGCTTGACTTGTTGACATGGATTTATCCATCTGTGTAGTCCCTCATTCCCTCAGTGAGGACAGTGCACTGATTAGAGCAGGAGCCCACGACAGGCATGCTTTCTATCATTATCCATTATTAACCCAGGACAGTGAGTGATAAATTATCCAACTGTCAAAAGAGGCCATATCATTCAGAGCTATATCATGGCAGACAAACAGCACTGAGGAGTGACCACTGGCCCCGGCGCGAGTCCTGGCTCCCTCTGGACTAGACCAGGAGGCAAATCAAAGGGAGAGGACGTTCACCTGTTAACCTACCTGTCATTTAAATTAAGTGGTGCAGGGCACCCTGTCTACGCTCAGATAACTTACTGCCTCCCCTTTGAACCGTGTATGAAATGTCTTTGTTCTCTAGAATGTTTCCATAAGTTATTTGTCTTATTTGTGGGGTATGATAAAATGTTGTATTGTAGGTAGATCTAAGCTAGAAAGTAATACAAACAGAAAGTTACGGTGTTTTGAAAGTTCTGCAAGAAACAAACCCACTGACAAAACGGGGCTACATAGAAACCTAAACGCTCCTTAGACAATCAGGTCTCATGCTGCTGATTAATTAATTTAGTTGCATAGCATTTGCACAAGACTCTGGAGAAATCAGAGGCAGGAAAATTACTTGTACCATGTAATCTCTCTCTCTCTCTCTCTCTCTCTCTCTCTCTCTCTTATTCTGTCTCTCTCTTCCATTTTGTTTGTCTTGTCGTCGCTTGATTAATTTTCTGGAGGTAAATCACAACAGGAGTGTGCATGTGTAAGCTGTCAGTGTGTAGATGTATCTATTCATCACCTCGGGGAGAGAGAAAAAGTGTGTGTGTGTGTGTGTGTGTGTGTGAGTGTGTGTGTTTGTGTGTCAGGGGGGCCCGTGGGTAATCTTGACAGGGGGTGCAGACACAGGGGAGGCCGAGCGCACCATGTAAACAAGATGGCGATGTTGGATAAGAGAGGCTGATGCCTAATGACAAATGGCTAATAATGGCGGGGGACTGCGGAGAGTGAGGAAGTCTATTGATTATCCTTATTACCCACCGCATCCATCTTCTGAGTGCAACAGGGGGAAGGAGGGGGAGGGAAATTAGCCAGCTCCCTCCCACTTGACACATTGATTGCTTTGGGGTCCCTGAGCAGGACAAATGCACACACACACACACACAGACACACACATACACACATATGTATACACAAACACATACACTAGTATCACTAATGGGGAGCTTCATAGCACTATGTGTTACTATGCACTTTATATTGTTGTGCCTACACTTAAATCCAGAGACCCCCTTTATCCGAGCAACTTAAAAAATAATAATTTTAATATTAGTTTTATTCTTAACTATTTTAAAACTTTATAAACATTTCTGTATAAATTCCTTTTTTCTCTCTCTCTCTCACACACACTCACACACACACTCACACACATGCACAGACACACACACACACACACACACATATACATACTTCCACTCAAAGCTTTATTTCAAGAGCTGTTTTAAAGTTTAAATGCTGCAGAGAGCATTGGTCTACACAATAATAAGGGAAAACAGTCCTCAGAACAGTTCAAACAAATTTTTCAGAGATATGGAGGTAGAATTCCCATTAGGCATTAAGGCTGCAAAGCCCTGGCCACTCTTTTTCACCACATCTAATGTCACGGATAAGCTTTCTGTCTCTGGGCCGAATCCACTGTGAGACATGCCTCACAAGCTGTGGTCGGAAAATGTTGGAAAGCAGTACAAGAAGACTTGGGGAAACACTGCAATAGCTGACCACGACTACCTGGAATATATACTGCCCTTCAAAGGTTTGGGGACCTCAAACCTTTTGTGTTTTGAGTGAACAAGCATGTTTTCTATGTTTGCAATAACATACTGAAGATTACCTGCAGAAAATTAAATTCATGTGAAAACGTGTAAGTATTTAAACTATTTATACTTTCCCTTGTTTTGGTTTCAGCACTCATCAGCACTTAAATAGCTGTTTTAACCAACAAAAGAACAAACTTTGATGTACATAAAACTGATAATGGCACCAAACTATGAGTAAATAACTGTTTTCATGCTAAACCGTTGAGGGTATTTGTTAACAGACAAAAAAAAAAAAAAAAAAAAAGGCGTGTACTCTTAGCAACATAAAAAAAGGTGCCAAACAGGTTTGCTTGGAGCGATACCACAAAAGAATCACTTTAGGTTCTCTTAAGAACCTTTCAATTGGTGGTTCTTTAAAAAAACATAACTGAGAACTGTCTAGAACCTTCAGGTAATGTAAAATGGTTTTGAGTTGATTTAAGGTTTCTCCTAAAGCCGAGAACCATTTAAGAACCTTTATTTTAAGGTTGCCTGTCTTTACAGTCACATTTTTCCAAAAATATATTAAGTGAGGAATTCTCCATGATGTTCTTGCAAAGTTTTGGCTAAGATTTGAAGTTTCCCATGGATTTATTTGCCACTGAATCCAACGATGCAGTAAAATCTGTAGTCCTCAGGTATTCTAGGTTCGATGCCTGATCCACAATAGGTTACTTTTTTGTCCGAAGTGCTGACTTCTTCAAACTGCAAAGGTCCGTCTGGGTCACCGTAGGACTGCCCATCTAAGCAGAGCAGAAATGAGGTCACAACTTTCTGCTGCTTCACCGCAATCTGTCTTAGGTCAGGCCAGCTACACGGTGGGCCCGCCACATTCAGAGCATCCCCCTTCTTCAGGGGACAATTTTACAACTGATAGGAACAAACTGTCTGTAGAAAAAAATGACCATAGCTATATTTACTGCAATATTTAAGCTTAAAATCACATAAAGAATAACAATCTGGTATACATTGTCATTTAGGAGATATACTACAGAACATGTTTTATCTATTTCATCAAGTTGCTCAGATGAAAGATGCGTTTTCATTTTTCTTTTTTCATTATTGCATTTAGCTTGTTTAGAAAAAAAGCTGTACTTTTTCCATTGGCCATAGGTCCAGTACCAAAGGTTCCAGTTGGTTGTTTTTGGTCCCTGCTCAAGATTGGTACCAACATGACCTAAAGATACTCAGTGGTCCTCTCCTATGTATTTGTTAACACTTGCAACTGAAGTAAATGGTAGTTTATCAAATTGTGGCTTTTAAGTTAAAACAAGCTTGCATTAGCCTCAATTTGTATATGCTGTTGATGTGTTTGGTAAAACGAGTAGAGCAGGCGATACACCAACAAACATTGAACTAAGTGAGGCATTAGTATGTTCAAAAATTATAAGTGAGAATCATGATCTTAATTTCTATTTCATTAAGAATCCTGCGGCCCTAGGATGTAGTACTATTTTTCATTGAATTGAAGGACAAAACAGCAAAAGATGCCAATATTCACAGCTGGTATGCAAACATCTAAGGATCTATTTATTAAGACTAAAGCAAAAACAATCACGTTAAAATATCGATATGATTTTATGTGGGGTTATTCCTTCGGCTGGAAACTCATGTTCATTAGAAAGTCATGGGGGAATGTGTCTGTAATAACGGAGGGGATCGATAGCCATCTTTTCTCTTACTGTAAGCATGCTAAAGTATTTATGAATTAATTGACTGCCTCCAAATAAAACTCTGTATTGTGTATGTGAGGTCAGCACCCTTCAGAGTGTAATAAATAGCCTTCTTTAAGGAATCACATACCACAACACTTCACCAACAAGCTGCTATAGGTTTAACCTCTAAGGAAATCTGAACTGGCCAAAGAAATTTGCTTACATCAGGCTATGCTGCATAAATGCCCTTGTGCGGCAGCAGCGTTTGAGAGTTGCCGTTCTAATAGCAGACTTCTACTACATAATATGCCATATATGTACTATGATTAATGCACTAAACCATACAATTCATTAAATGTGAAGGAATACCTGAAATCCATATTGTAACACTCTTGGATACCTTGTAGTTCAATAATACGAGCTGTACATATATAAAGCATGGCAGATACTCTAATTTAAACTTCTTTCAAAACATTAAAGACCATTTTCTTACATTTTCATGTTGTTGGGAGTGAATTTTACACATACAAGTGTCACACGCCATATTATGGTTATTACCAACTTTATTCGAGAAATAAAAATGTTTTCCATCATGCATCAGCTGTTATTCTTTTCAAACTTCTTAATTTTCTTTTGTTTCTTTCCATATACAAGTGATTGAATATAGCATATAATTTAATTTATTATAACATCAGATGTAAGCCATGGTCATTTCTCCCTCATCCTCATAACTGCTAACCAAAGACAACCATGGGAGAGTATAGGTTATGATGCTGATTTTTAAAAAATGTTATATACTTTATTTTTGAAATAAATTATGTATTTTTAACCTTTCTGTTTTATTTCTGTTTTACCAGTCTCTGCAATGCAGCTCATGTCATTCCGCCACACATGGAAGGTGAGGCATGAAATTATATACCAGTCTCAAAACTGTCATGCTTGTCTAATTTGAGAATCTCTATTAAACAATTTTCTTATAAAACCTCCTGTCCTGTTCAGTCACCCCAAAGACAGGAAAAAAAACACCATGCTACTTAGTTATTGATCTGTCTGATGCTTTGTGTCGATCATTTCCTACTACTAAGAAGTTTACAAAAAACTGTTTTCAACCAAAACGCTATAAATTGGATCCTGAATTGCCTCTCAGATAGGCAACAGTGTGTGGCCCTGGGACACCATAAATCAGATTTACTGCATGTAACTAAGGGTGTCCATCAAGGTTCAGTCCAGTTTATTTATTAATGATATTGCCATCTCAGACTGCAAAGTTTATCTTTGTGCATATGACAGTAATTTATGTTGATCTACTCACAATTTATGTTCAGCGGTGGAAAAATTACAGTAGTCCTTACATGCCTTGTAAACCTTCTGGTGTTCCCAGAACCTCCAGTGTTGATTCCTATGATATCAATTCCTTGAAGAGATCCAACACAGAAAGAGACACAGTGAATATTATGCTGGCATGGGGCAGGATGATAACTTTCAAATGTCATGGGGATTTGCTAGTCAGTAAAAAATGTTTTGCAGTAAAGGGTTTCAATAAAGGCAACTTAATTATCTATGCTTGATGTGACTGATGGCACCCTTAAACCCAGGGTCCACTTCCAGTCCTGGAAGGCGACTGTCCAGAACATTTTGGTGATTTCCCTGCTCAAAGGCACCTGGTTGAACTCACCTGTTAATTGCCAGGTTTAGTGTGTGTGCTGGACACTGGATATTTTTATTTTAAATCATTCTGTAAATGTTACATTCTTATTCATTCATTTTACTAGATTTTTTGCTTAACCTTTTTACTTGATCGTTCACTTTTTCAGTTTTGCACCACTTCTTGTTTGTAGTCCTTTAATAATTCTCATTATCATGCTTGGCTACACTGCAAATGAGGATCACCCTCAGTGCTAAATAAATATTGATTGATTGATTGATTAACTGAGTGGTTCTTAATATATAATAATGTTTACTACAGTGCGGCACGGTGGCGCAGGGGTTAGCGCTGTTGCCTCACATCAAGAAGGTCCTGGGTTGGGTGCTGGGTCTTTCTGTGTGGAATTTGCATGTTCTACCCGTGACCGCCGCCACCAAAAACATGCATGCATTGGGGATAGATCGATTAAGCACACTAAATTGCCCCTAGGTGTGAGTGTGAATGGTTGTCTGTCTTTGTATGTGGCCCTGTGATGTGCTGGCGACTGTCCAGGGTGTACCCTGCCTTTGCCCATTGCAGCTGGGATAGGCTCCAAGCCTGACCCCGAGTGTGGGACAAAGGGGTAGATAATGGATGGATGGATGTTTACTACATTTTTATGACTGACAACCATTAGGTTATTTCATACTATTTTTTATTTGTAGCTAATTGAAACATGAAAGTGCAGGTTCTACACTTTCCATCTATACGAAATTAGAGCAGAAGATATTTTATTGCAATTTTGATTTAAAGAGATTTGAAGAAAATTGTTTTTTGTGTATATAGTTTTGTCCTGATAAGAAACTATACACTAGAAACTATTATTCTTTAGATTTTTGCCAAAGTTTTGTTCCACATCTCCACAAACAGAAAAAGTTGTAAATGTACTATATTATGTAACTAACAATGCAATTAGTTATGTAATCATATAAACACATATATTTGATATAGCCAGCGAGGAATAATGACTCCAGACATCTAAAACATTTTTACATAAAATGACAAAATGCAAGATACTTACACCTTTCCTAACCACTTGTCCTTCACCGAGATGTGAAATGTAAATGAGATTTCATAAGGACTTTAAAAAAGACAATCACGGTGCTTAGAGAATTCGACTGCACTTACAATAGGCTACACATTTATGAGACAGCAGATGTTATTGACATGAATCTGCTGGCATCCATAAATGCAAAATCACTAAGAATAAGCCTCTATTTCTCATGGTTATGAGAGAATGTAAGATAAATAAGCTTAATTGAACATAAAGCTATTAAAACCCTTAATGTATGTACTAATTTGCTTTTACTAATGCCTAATTATGCCTAATTATAGTAATGATGCTGAAACTGTTAGTGTCACCTTAAAGTCTTGTGGGACGGCATTATCTCCTTTCCTTAAGCATAGGATTGTCCAGTGCATCCTATTTTAAATGAGATAAGACAGGAGGCATTTAAGCACCTTTCATTAGCACTTAGAGAATTTCACCATCTTATCATGGGTGCCACTAAAACACTTACAGGTTATTTCACTCAATTACAGCCTCCTAAGCACAAAAGACTTTGCCCAGCTTTGGGGCCTGTTCAGGAAGGCCCACAATAAGTTAGCACAAGAACAGTATGCTTCACTGCTGAGAATAAGTGTGCAGTATGTGCTCTTTTAAAGAATGATGAGAGGCTCAGGTGGAGGGGAGCTGAAGCACTTGAATCTGTTTGTGATGTGCTGAAGGTCAGTGCCCATTGTGCATGAGGCTCGAGTAATAACGGGAGTGACGGATTGGACAGAGAATGAGCGCCTATTTAATAATAACCCCCAACTCCACCTGAACACACCAACCAATCAACAGCTCAATACACCATGTCAGCTCACAGCACACAAAGAGGATCCTTCATCAGATGACTCAAATTACGCTACCCTTTTACAGTTACATTTGCTTAAATTACATTTTAATTAGTTTTCAGAATATTTTCAAATGTTCAAATACTTGAAGGTATTCGTTAGAGAAGGAATTGAGTTTTTTAGTACCATTTATGCTAAAATATCCCAAAAAGAGAAGACCAATGCCTAACAAATGTTGGTTCCTATACTGACAGATGCTGGATGTACAAAAAATTCCACTGCAGTTTAATGAGTTACTCAGGACTTGGTTATAATGTATAAATCCATTGCATTGATGTTAAATAATCATATGGGAATGATGAACACATTTGTCTAAAGTTCATTTGAGGTACTGTTTTGTGCAACGTCTTTTTACCCAAACAAGAGTTGATTTAGTCTGCTGTAGCCATCTGTTTTCACAAAACTCCTGTATCTATGCTCAAATGAGCATCAAAATTACTTTAAAGTTATGTAGGGGGTTCTCAAAATATGTGTATGTTGTGTATTCTCTTTAGTCAATATTGATCAGAGATACCTGCAATCAGTCTCATTCTGAAACTGAGGAGGCATTATTTAATGACTTGCTAAATTTCAAGCCAGATTAAATTAAAGAAAAATAAAGTCATGCATGAACAAAGTGAAATTCTTTCTCCCCATTTAACCCATTTACCAAGTGAAGCAGGGGGCTGCCACCAATGTCGGTACCTTGCTTATGTGTGACACCAGCAGTATTGGGATTTGAACCCACAACCTTCTGATTGCAGAGGCAACACCCTAACCTCTAGGCCACCAGCTGTCCTGATATATATACTGTAGATTGTGGGATAACTATTGCACTTGAGGGTTTTTTATCCACTATAGTATGCACTGAAATGTGCAGGAGTGTTCTCTGTAGAGGAAGGGTACTTATTCTCTCACAGAAAATGATAAGTCACAAGTCATAAGACCAACCTTTTTCAAGTTTTTCCAAATATCAAAATTGAGATTACTGTTATTCAAAGCGAGTCCTAAATAAAGGTAAATTACATGAAGATGAATGTTCCTCTCTTGTTCCTATTCCCAAAAACAAGCTTTATTGGGATTTTGGGATTTAAGCAATTGCCCCTCTGGATTGAGTTTAAGCCCAGTGAGAAGCTGCAGAGGAGTGGATACATTTTGCATCGATGAGGTTTTGCTGTGCACGGTTCTAAATATGATGGCAAATGATGATTTTAACAAAACCTGGGTTGAGACAAAATGAATCTGCCCTTTAAAGGCAGACTGGGCCGTATGTTTGCAATCAGCAGACTGGGTCTGTTAAATCATGTGATGTCATCCCGCGCTGAAAGCGTTCAGCACTTGGGAGGTAGAGACGAGGTGGGGCAGCATAAAGGGAAACATGTTGAACAAGCGCCTTCCTCGCTGTGGTCTATGAAATGTGGGAGCAGGATGGGCAGCCGACCGCCCCGTCCAAACACTGCGGTCAGCCACCACTTATGATATAGTCCAAAAAACCTAAGAGGCCGGGGGATTGTTCGAGGTAGAGGCAGACACTTAAATAAAGCATCCAAAAATGTTTACGAAGCTGGGACATGGCATGGCAATATTGCTGAAAGAGGTCAAAGAACTGGACTGTAATTTCTGATTAACAACTGCAGCAACCTTCCCCCTTTAAATGACATAAGTTCAGTTTTTTCCCCTCTCTGCCTGAAGTGCATGCTCCAGCTGTGATATTAACTGAAAGCGATTAAGGTGAGACCACACGGGCAGCCCTCTGTCTGGGATGCAGAGTCGGGATAAAATACAGCAGTATTTTTAGGAGATCTCCACTGTGCATGTCAGCTGGAAGATTTACTTCCTCAGAGTAAAGCATATACTGTATAAATACCACCTACGTTGAAAATTATTTTTAAACCATTTTTATCATCCGTAACCAGTTATGGTGGATGGAGACTTTTGGTCAATGCTGCATTTTGCTTATCATCCTTTCCACTTAAAACCCATAAGTTAAAAAAGGAAAAATGATTCTGTGGAGTTGTAAACACTTGATTACCGGGCACGACTGTACTTTAATTGACTCCACCCACAAACGTGCTCTTCTAGAGCTACTGTTGCAAGGTTGGGCCAGCTTTACAGAATGCTGGCCAAAGTCCAGAGACAAACCTTGAATAGTAGAGCTATTCTTTCAGTTTTAATTTTAAGATTTGAACATATTTTACCATGTATGTGTCTAGGACTTCCAGACGGCCCAGCTTGATATTTTCCTTTATGTAATTGGTCTCAACCATTGCCGATCAAAGCGTGATTAGTTGATTCCTCTGCCCTTTCTTAATTATGTTGTTGGTTAATCTTACACCTTACACCTTCAGCCCCAAAGGCTTAACAAATAGGAAAGCTTGCTTGACTGTATCTACCTAGATACCAAAAAAAATGTGCTTACCATATCATTTTCTGCTGTGTGTTTCAAAAGAATTGACCCTATGGAGTTACTGACTGCGGTCTTGAAGGGAAATAAAAGTTCATTTGAAAAAAAAAGTTCCTTGACTGTGGCATCATGGCATAGTCTGTGGTCCTTCTTTTGGCTGCAAGAGTGGGCAAGTTTGCTAAAGATTGTTTCATTTTTATTTGTTTTCATACTTATCTTTCTTTCCTACCTCCGGTTCCAAAATATCTTGCTTGCTTGTATTGATCCATGATGTGGCATGGTAACGTGGCGTTTTAATTTTTGAAAATCTGAGTCAAGTAGGTTAATTGTAATTTCAGCCATATACATGTATATACATGTATGTATGTTCCTGTAGAATACAGAATATGGCATTACAGGACAATACAGTGCAGTCGACAATAGCAGGTACAGTACGAGTTGGAATGAGCACAGTATGTTGATACTGCACTGCAGATACTGTATTCAAGCAGTCATTCAATCATTCAGTGTGCAAAAAAGCAAATTTTGAAGTAGATATCAATACATAAATTATTGTGCAGACAATAACCATCATTGGCAGAAAAAGGCTAGAGAATATGCAGTGTATTATAAACAACGGGTATTTACAGTTGTAGTTGGCATGTAAGTTTTATGTTTATAGCAGATCAACAGATCTGTACATGCATTGTGTTAGGAGAAGGAAGAAGTTCAGTTCAGTTCAGGAGTGTGTTTGTGTGTACAGTTTATAATTCAGTTCTGACTGAGGAGCCTGAGGAATGACCCTGTTGTTTCCAACTAAAAGTTATACTGAATATGAGGAGTACTGCAAACGAAACAAAGAATTAAGATATTTTATTTCATTAGGCCTATTCTAAAGGTCTAAGAGGCCCTGATGGTTCCTATCTGCAAAAATCACACCCAACCTAATGAACATTTGGATTTCTGCTATATAATTTTGGATCTGGTATATAATGTGGAGTTTCCAGGTTATATTGCTATATTACCAAGCTGGGTTGTTTTGTTAAGGCTATTCTAAACTAAAAAAGACATTGAATTTGCCCCAATGCTAATGCTAGGTCTTAACGAACATAAACACAATTAATCTAACCCCAAAAATATTACTTTCACAAACAAAAAAAATGAAAAGCTTACAGAATTATTAATGTTAAAGTTAGGTCTTTCAACACAAGTGTGTTTTTCTTTTTTTACCTGATTGAGATTAAGAGCCTCACAATAGTTATAAAATCATATCCCTGAATACTGAATCTTGAGAAGTATAGTATGAAATATTAGCCTATATATAGAGGTGGAAAACAAGTCTGCCACATAGTTACCAACATGGACCTTTTCATGATATCCCAGATCCACAATTCATACACTATTGTTGTAACATCCACATGCAGTATTAAACTATGCATTTGTTTTTGGTATGGCTACCAAAACATATCAGTAGTGTGTCATTTCTTTTAAATTCCTTTTAAACTTCTAATATCTGAGAATTTTTGGTATTTTTTACTATTTGGATCAGGGAGCATGTACCTTTTGTTTCTGGTCTCTAGCAGATGTCTACAGAGAACAGTTCTAGCTTCTTTCCTGCTTAAAGTTGCTATGTGACATGCTTCGGCCTATCTGCTTCCTCTTTGGGCTGCGTCCCATTTCCGTCTGATGGCGCAAAAATAGCCAGGCCCTCTGCACCCTTCCATGTTGTTTCTTCCTCTCTGCACACCATGACATCGATCAAACCTGTTCCTGGGCTTTCTATCTCTTCCTGAAGCTGAGAGAATTGTAGAAAAGAGAGGTGGGAGGTTTTTTGTCCTCACTTGATTTTTTAACTCACTGTTTCCTATTTACCACAGTTCCTGAATGGTTGCTGGGAGGAAAATGCTCAGTGACTCATTGGGCTGGCAGTCATTTTTACCTGAGATGTTTTACAAGAAAAATGTTATGCTATTATTCTCACATTACAACTTCGATATTCACACGCTCCAACTAGCTACACAACCTACAGTTTTAATAAAAGATGATGCTGTATGTTCTGCAACAAAGAAGTCTTTGGAGCGATGGTACAGAAAAATCAGTTTTGGTTGGTTTGCAACAGAACCTTTCAATGCATGGTTGTGAAGAAACTTGTGTAAAGAACCTCCACATATCATAAAGGGTTTTCTTAGAACCTCAAGAAAAACTTAATTGCAAGGAATCTTAATTTTGAACCATTTATCTTTAATACTGTGTGTTTTGTTCTTTTTACATTGCAGCTTTTATTTTGAGAGAAATTCATCCAGGCTTGTAATTCTGGTTCATCCTCCGAATGTGGCGTTTCTCACTTCTGATTAATGTATTCCTCCACCGCGAGATGATGTTTGAAACATGGTAATCGAGACGTAATCCCCCAATCCCTGTGTGGTCAACGCGACTGAATCTGGAGTTTCTCACCGGGCCTCACGCTTTTCGTTTTTCTTTCCTTCTCTCCCTTCTGCAATGGTCGGAAAAGTGGGGAGGTATGGAGCACAGCCATGCCAAGTCCTGCAAACTGTGGCATGTGCACTTTTTCTCAAGCCACAGGGCAGTGTGGATTAATTGGTTCTTCTCTATTTTAGGGGGGAGGGGGAGGAGAAGTTAATAAACTACAGAATGTTTCCTGCCCCAAAACCATGTGCACGTGTTTGCCACAGTTTTTTGCTGAATCTATAGCCTGAGATGATGTCCTATGTGGCAGGAAAACCTTATTTATTTCATTATTGTGGTAAGATCCAGGGTAGTTGGCTTTGAACGTATTTAAGGCATCATCTTCACTTCATATAAAGCATCCAGGAGGAACAAAGTTTGTCTTGAATGTAACATGAATGGCTCTTTTAAACATAATAGCGATTGCATCATTGTTTTTGTATGTCCTCTTTATGCATTACTTTAAAGTAATGTTCAGTTCAAGCTCTTCTGTGGAGATACCACTCTACCTCCGATCTTAATCATCAGTGAATATGGCAGCTGGCTCTTTCTGCTCCTCAGATATTTCCTAAAGAAAACACAAGATCGCTGTGCTGAGGCAGCAGTCCTCAATAAAGTCTTAAGTCTCCATAAAGCTGAGATTCAGCAGACTTCAAATGATCATCAAAGAACAGTGGTGTACAAATTTTGTAAAAAGGTACAAAACATGGACCATTTGGTTTGACTTGTATTGTTATTAGTATAGAATTTCATCTGGTAAAAATGGCAAAAAAATCAACGTCTTTTGGAATCATGCTTTCACAATGGAATATTTCTTCAAAACAATGTCTACTGTATACTATTAACTACTGTAAACCATTGTTTAGTGTCCTGCAGCATGTATACTGTCCCAGAAAGGGGGTAGAGTTATTGTCTTACCTCACTGCTTCTATTTGGCAGCTCTTTCTGTGCCAACACTGTGATGTTGAGATGCATTGGCATGGTTTCCTTTTCTTGCTAACAAGTGTGCAGTTTGCAACAATCAAGAAAACAGTCAACAAAGAGATTCTGTTTTTATTGAATTTCCATTGGAGAAACAACTCCACTTCTTTCCCAGCATTTCAAACCAATAGGGCTCTGCCATCACTTCTGTAGGTGAATGTTGTGTAAAATGCATTGTACAATGTATGGGATTTGCCATGCAGGTCAACTGATCGTAAAACTTCTGATCATAGCAATGATTTACAACAATATGCATGCATTTCATTGCTCAAAACATATGTTAGCATGCCCTTGGAATTAGGTCAAAATATAACTTAGAGGTTTTTATTAAATCCTGTTGAATATTTTTTGCTAAATTAACATACTTAAAACAAGGACACACATTGGGATTGACATGAAGCACCAAAATCATTTTATGTGGTAAAAGCAAAACCTCACGGAGAAACTTTATCTTGCTAAATGTGAGTGAATGAGTGAGTGAGTGAGTTACAAAGAAAGTTCATTAAGTGCTTTATATCTAATGAAAACTAGTAATAGAATCCAAAACTTTTTTTGTATTTTGCAATGACGAATTGAAAGTCTGCCTTATTTATAATGTCCTTGAGAGTCTCAAGGCTTTAGCATAGCTAGCTAAAAGTTAGCCTGGTTAGTGCTTACTTAGCAGTAAAGTAGCAGTAAAACATGCTATTAGGCCGGTCACAATAGAAAGGTTTTGTACCATTACTTTTTTATTGCTGTAAAAATTGTCTCCAGTGTAAGGTTATGAATGTTAACGATGCAGGCTTATAAAAGTGCTACATAATGATTATGTCAGAAAACACTTGGCAAGTATTTGTTTGCAGAAAACTACCAAACATTCAACATGAAAATAAAAAACATTAGATCATAGGCTATTCACAACAAGATCTGCCAGACAAGGAAAAGACTTAAGCTGTGCCTGTTGTAAAAATGTCACGCAGACCTCTGGACCAGAGCACAACTCTGAGTACCTAAATGTCACAGGTAAGGGAAAGTGCAGAGACGTTTTTGAATGGTGGAGACAGGACCCCTGCGACGGCGCCTCTATCTTGGAAGACTCATGAACATCTTTTCAAGCTGTGGAGGACAGACATGCTGACGTGCTTTATGTGGGACAACCTAGCCAGACCAGAGGAGGCCCACAGACTGATAGTAAAACAGGGAAGAAGAATATGCTGAATGTATTGATATGGTTATGTCAGGAAATCCCATGCCCCACCACCTCCTTAATTTCCTCTCCAGTTTCCGTATCCATAGCCACCAAGGTCTGCCTGTTAAAGTTCCCATAGCGTTGGCGTTTCTGCCCCCTTGCTGGGAAGCATTCTGAGTTGGCAATTTCATAATCAAAGGTCATTTAAGAACTTCATTTCTTCATGTGCAAAATTAAAGCACACATTCTATTATGCCAACAGTTCCACATTCATACAAGATTAAACTAGTTTTAGTAAACCAGTTAGTCATACACTTTGTACTGATATGATGATAACAAGATCTTAAAACCAAGCAGTCATTTGTGTGTATAGCCAAATCCAAGGCATACTATTCTGCACAGACACCACAAAGTAAATGAATAGTAATTATTATAATAGAAGCTAATATGTTTGTAAAGGTTACGGGGATAACTGCTATTTCACAAGGACTGTTCAATAATACAGGGCTCTGAATTAGATTGATTAAATATTTTTTTCTACAAAACAATAGCAGAAATAAAAATATTACTTCTAGACAGGGACACGGTCTCCTTCAGGGCAGGGCAGCACTCTCATAGATCAGAATGAAGTTGACTGGAGAGGATATGGGCCGGGCAAGGAGGAGAAAGTGTGGAAAAAAAACTACGCTGAGCGCTCTACCTAGCCAGGCTGGAACATGCAGAAGTCAAGGTAAAGGACACCATTACAGCCATACCTATTTCATGAATGTCAGTAGGCTGCATACATTTTGAGGGATGACTCAATTTGTTCTTTCTCCTCTCACCTGCCAAATCAGTAATATTTTCCCACTGTAACAGTGATTTGTAAGAGATTTGATTTGATAAGTTGCACTCATGAGAACTGAAGCAAAGTCACTGAGGTCACAGAAAGAAGTTGCTCTCCCACTACTGGATGCTCAGAGACAAGACTCTTAAAGTGTGAAATAGATCATTTCTTTCAGGCAAATTTGCCAAGTAAACAGTTGTACGGTACTGTTCAAGTAAATTTTAGTTAAACAATGCACCCTCAAAAGTGCAACATGGTTCTTAAGGTTGTGTATCTTCAATAGGTTTGAAGGCTTTAGTACAGTCATTTTATCAGAGAAAGGGGTATATATTCATACCATTTCATAACAGCTTTTTCAGCAAATCCAATAAATCTAATAAAAAAGCCTAGAGTCAAGACATAGGGTATGGTGTTAGAAATCAATAGAATATTGTACAAATAAGATTCAAAGAACGGAAGATGTAACCTTAAAGAAGAAGCATTTGTAGTCTTTTGAAGATTTTCCAAAATTAAAACAACAAATAAAAATATCAAATATTCACTTAATATTTTGAATAAAGTTTCTATGACAAGGCAACATGATGTCCTTGAGATCCATGAAGCTTAAGTTGAGTAAGCATTGATAGTTACAGTCATATTAATTAAAAGGTGATACCAGTATATGCCATTAAGCCAGCAACAGTGAAAAAGTTTTATTTCAATTTTTCAAATTTTTTTCTTGGCGTCTAATCAAAATTGCTAACAATGCTCAGGAAAAATAAGATTAAAATATTATAACCGAAGATATTCATTGTAGGCCATTGCAGATATATAAAACAAATATAGACAGTATCAATTAATGATAAAAAAAAATTTCTCTGCTCACCAGACAAGGACAACATGGAGTTTGGGACTATTGTAAAAATATTTCATGAACTGCAGGAATAAAGATGAAGTGTTAAACATTTTAGAAGAAGAAGAAGTTACAAATTCAAATCTCCAGATTTGAGTTTACAGAGATTTCCAAGGACAGGATGTTAATGTGACCTTTGTGGGCCATGTTCAACTGAGCCCGTTGCACTTCATCCTGTTTGGAACGATTCATGTTGTCCAGTGTTATCAGGGCCATTACTGAAACTCTTCAGAAATGGTAAAAAAAAAAAAACTTTGCATGCCTCGGCATGTAAGCTCAACCCCAGGACCATTCCACAAGTGAGCTTACACTTAATGCCACGTTATTACGTTCCAGCACACACGCAGAACTCACCGAGGCGCCATGAGAGCACCAAAGCCAAACGCTCTAGCAGGAAAGCTCAGCCGTCGTCTGCTTTTGACGGATGGGTTCCCATTGATGTCCTGCAGGTTACGGAGGGGAAGACATAACACTCCTGGTGCATGGCCCTGCTCCACACCTCACGGGACGCCTAGAAACAGGCGAAAACAATGCAAGTGAACCCATGTGGAGTCCTTGTTTCTACGTATGGGTGCGTGTGGCATTCACAGGAAGCCAAGACTACAGGGTGTGGGTCTGGGCCCTCTGTGTGGATTCAATTTCCACATTCTTCCTCTCTGCCACACCTAAATCCTTAATTGTCTGGCCACAGACAAAATATTTTGAAACCACACCACTACAGCTAGTGCTTAACTCAGGACCTGGATGTTTAAATTGGGCCAGCACCAGACTTTTGGCCACGATCAGTTCGGTTGTATGCAGCAGTGTGTTTAAGAGCAGTGAAGAAATAATTGTCGAAGTGGTACAGGCAGGAAAGATAGAGGAAATAAAAATGTCCGTTCTGTGGGCCCTGTTTGTGTATCTTAGAAGCAGAGTGGAATCTAAGTATATCCAATGTCGTGCAAATATGGTGCCATTATTTAGCCCGTTTTTAATCATTTTGTTTATATTTTGAATATAAAAGATCATAGACTGATCTCTTGCTATATTTTATCTAATAGCATCATAATCACACTATCTGTTGAAAACATGCCACATCATACATTTATATTTATGGCCCAGATAGTCTATAAAGAATTGTGGAAGAGGATCATTTTCCTGGATGTCAGTAGATTTTTTTGTGCACTTGTTTCTGATCAATAAAGGTCTATTTTCTCCTACACAAGGTTTCCCATTCAATACACCTGCCAGGGCGTTTAAAAACAAAGAAGCATGATGCATTTATTATTGGCTGTTACTATGATTTATCTTCCCTGATACCTGCCATTGAGAACAAGTTTGGTTTATTTCCCATATATGCTCTTTATTGACAGCCATAGGAGGATAGCTCATTTATCACACCAAGCTGCAAAATTTGCCAATACAGTCATAATCGTCCAAGCTTTATGCAGCTGAATTTGGATCTAAAGTCCAGATTTGCGATTTGACACCTTGATTACTATATCAGTACAGATTAAGGCTATACGATTGGAACTGCAGTGAAGTTTTAAAAAAAACATACATCAATGCCATTTTAAAAAGCTACTCAGCTGTGCTTTGGGATATTATAATTGCTGGAGTTGATAGGTGAGGCACCACTGTGAAAAATGTGATTTGAATAGTTAATCAGGTCTAATCTGCTGACTCTAATAGGCCAGTCAATATGTATGTAGGAGGGCTGCTAATGCAAATGGGAGTCAATAGGGAAACAACAAATGGAAAGCAAATATCCTATATTCCTTTAGGGACGTCATTCTCTCTCTCTTTCTATTCTTCCACTCAGATTGGGATACGTTTGTGACTCATTAAGTAAAAAAGGCAACTTCACTTAATTCAAATAGAGAAGATATGAAGCAAATTACAATTATAATTGCATAATGAGTGTACTGATCTTTATTTTTTCTGTAATTAACTTTTCATATGTACATTTTTACAGCCATATGAAAACCTAAAACCCACAAAAAATGTTTATTTTAATTACCTATTTGAAAACAACAGCTGCCCTTTTCATTATGAGAATATTTCATGATGAATGGAACGCTGGAAATGGTCCAAAATAACATGGGGAAAAACCCTTACATTACATTAACATCAGGAATATTTTTCCCCTCTCCTAAAAAATGACTGGTTTTGGGGGTGTGAGGTTTTGTTATGACCAGAACTGCTCTGTGAATTCCTTCTCTTTAAAGGTTTCTGCCCTGCCTTGGGGAATGAAAGACAGTCTTACCTGTCTTTCATTTACAATATCTTTTCTATAGCCCCATTATATTATTCACTCAATTGTAACTACTGTTAATACATCCATCTGCATCACAAATACAAACACGCACACACATACACACACACACACACACTTTGGAGCTGAAGTGTTTGTTTAAATCAGTTTAGTATCAGGAACATCAGTGAATTTCTTAAGTGGTAACAAAATGTTCATTCATCTATGTGTGTAGGCATGAACACGTGTCAAGTGCTAAATGCCAGCCATAGTGTGGAAGGAAAACACTTGTCACGTTACTGGCAAGTGGGTGGATTCCCTTGGAGGTCTTTAATTATTTTACCACAGCACCTGCCAACTTTTTAAAGTTGAATGAAATCATACTTTTACCCCAGCTATTTAATTCATTAGTACATAAATTATTCTATAAATAAGCAATTTTGTGCTGATCCAAGCATGAATCAAAATGTGGCGTCATCCTTTTTCAGGATCTTCCCTAGTTTGACCATTTTACAAATAAGAAAGATTAAAAAAAAAAAGATAAATCCAGGTAGTGGGCTTTTCTGTGGCTTGCATACGAATGAGCAAATATTGATCAAATGAAAATAATCAAAGGTCTGCATCTCTTGACTGTGCTTTGTGGGAAGATTGGACATGGTCAGCACAAAGAATTGGGAGCGTTTTGTCCCAGTGATAAATGATGTGGTCTGACAGGTCACTTCTTTTGCCCCTATTGAAAGCCACAATTTGTTCCCTCCAGGAGTCAGGAGACGAATCTCCACAGGAGACAGATTTATTAGCGTCTACATGAGCTAAAACACCTCAAAGTCCCTATAAAAGCCCCAGATCACTGTGGGGATAGATCGAACCCCCATTTATATCCAGTCTGTTTCTTGTAAAATATGTCATACAACAGTACTCAGGCCAGGGGGCCCACAAAGGCCCAAATCCCACATCGAATGACATTTATTTTCTCACATAATCGCCTGTGAGTACCTTTTGAGATGATTTTTCACATGTTGCTGTAACACGTCAACCTGAGTGTGGACGTGAGATTGTGTTGCATGCTTTCTGCATGAGAAACATATGGGGAGGATTCAGGCATGGCTGCAGAAGCTGGAAGTGATTTTTACCCAGAAGGTGGATCAGTGATTTTTTTCTTCTTCTTTTTTTTACATTTTTTGTGATGGCCCACTTCTGAGTTTGCAGGTGTCCTGGCCACATAACCCACCCCAGAGAAGGGCTCTAATGTGTGGCAGTGGAGTGCGGGAGCTCTCTTCTGGTGAAAAAGCACATGGGTGGTCCTCCTCACCCTGGTCCAAGCTGTTTCCACTAGCCGCCAGAACTCAGAAAATATACAAAGCTTCTCCAGCTTCTCAGATCAAGTCATTGCTGCCTTGCTGAGCATCTGCCATTAAAGCCCAATTTACATCCAGATCCCTCCCAAATCCCCAGTCCAAACTTCCGTCAATCCTGAATTTCACCCGGCATGGCCACTTCTCGCTTTCCCTCTTCTTGGTAGTGGGGATCTTGTCACGGCAGGGATTCTGTGTTCTGGAGGAAGGACTGTGTGATTGTTTTGCTCATAAGGCCAAATTGAAGACGCATGTTTGATTTGGGAGCCTTTCCATATCTGTGAGAATGGGGCTGCTGCCAGACAGGAAGAGTAGGGTCATGGAGAGAAGGAAGAAATAGACGGAGTACTCCTCGACACAATGCTGGCCTGCTCGAGCCAAAACAAACACAGCCCCATGGACCTCAACGACACGATGTCAATAACATCGCTCATTAGAATGGCTCTGAATAAGAAATATACATTTGAACTGACCCCTAGAACTAGTGGTGTTATTTACTCTGTGCAGAAATGTGTTAGGAATGTAGCAATACATATTTTCAGGTTCATGTTTTTTGATTCTGATGTGAAAATTATTTATATATATATATATATATATTGTATATATTGTATTATTGTAATTGCCTCTTCATATACTATCACACCTACTTTATTGAATTGTTTAAAAATACTGTCATTGCTAGCAATATAAGGTAACAAATTAAAGACATACGGTGGCCCCAGCTGTAGCATCCCTCCTCCCACAAGTTACGAGCTCCAGTGTGACTGGCCCCTCTGCTGCTGCTGATTACACCACTGCCTTTAACCCCATTCAGTTATTAATCTTAATAAGTTTTTTGTAGTTATTCTAAAAGTAATGTGTATGTTATGTAGTTATAATAAGTAATAAAGATCAGATGGATCTCGGAACCTTTTTTTTCTCACAGGCATATTGATGATGGTTATTTTCAAGTACAGGAGACAATAAACACCTGGCATAATGTTTGTAGAGGTGTTTTAAAGAGAGAACATTTACAGGAATGGTGTGCTCACACCACATAAACACTTAATGTTCCAAACCACCACCACAGTTGTTAACACCTTGGAAAATGAGCGAGAACCCTTGTGAGCCTAGCACGAGTGCTATGATTTCTCCCCACATCTCCCTTGAGCCTCAGATTTACAGTAAACTCTGAAACGCAAGGAGAAACGGCATTGCTTTCAAAGAGGTTCCTATGGGAAAGCTGCGGAGACATGTTAGTCTAATGGGTTAATGATCGGCTCTTGGGTTAGAGTGCCATTAAACACTGGGCAAACTGTATCATTTTCTCTCTCTCTCTCTCTCACTCTCTCATACACACACACACTCACACACACATAGGCACACACATCGCATCCCTGACAAACGGATAAAGCAGCGTGTGATGGGGCTAATTGATGGATATTCTTCACTATCAAACTAGGCCGCCCACCGTAAATGCCATTCCAGTGTGTTGGACTGTTCAAACAGCGTCCCCGCGTTAATGGTTAGGCACAGTATTTGCTCGACATTAGTCCATGGCTAAGCCAGTACAATGGCAACTCTTGATGATGGAAGAAGCAGACAAAGAGACAGGGTGAGTAAATGCAGTCTGAGTGCAATAAGGAGCCTCACTGGTGCTGTCCCTCAGGAAGAGGTCAGCAAACAGTGCATTTCAACCAGACAAAATTCTTCTTTGACTTTGTCTGAAGGCTTGTACGTGTCTCAGCCAACATTTTCAAACAGGAGAAGACTCTCTTTAATAATTGTTCCCTAATGGGTCTTGGCTTGCACATACAATTGTAGACAAAACCTGTGGTTTGATGTAGATCTTTACAATATGTAGAGGTTCTTTAATTCATGTAAAGGTTATTTACACCCTTACACCTCATTTACAAAAAGACTTGTTCTTTAATACACAAAAAGCAACAAAATGTTCTTTGAGTGATGCCATAGAAGAATTATTTTTCTTCCTTAAAGAATCATGGTCGATCAAGAGTGTGAAGAACCTTTAAAAGCAATGTAATGGATCGTTCTACAATATTTATAATTTTTAAAATTAAAATGGTCCTTCACATTCACATCTCATTTGAAAAATAATTTTCCACGGAACTTTTCATTTAAAGGTTCTTTATGAAGCCATAAGTTATTGCGCAATAACTTTTTATTTTGGCACTTTTAAGTGTAAACTTTCACTACCAGCTTTCCCTTTGTTAGAAGAGGCAATGAGCTGTTTCCAGGGCTGTCATGACTTTCATATGTATTAACCAAGGGAAGCATTTCAGCCTAATTAGGCATATAGTGCAGCATAATAGATGTCCAGTATAAGAAGATTATTAGTCTGAAACGCTATAAAACATTTATGAAAACCCATATGCGCTCCTGAAAAACAGGGTATACTTGTCATTAAAATTCCCATCCCTTAAGCCTATAAAAGGCTATGCGTTGCCACTTCCTAATTTATTGATCTAGGGTTGTTATGTGCAATTAACTTTTATTATGTGTTACAGTTGACTCAAGCAGATATCACTGAAAATGGCAGAATGGATTAACGATATTGACAAGGTGATAATTGCCCTTCTAAGGGTGTGCAGTGTGAGTCCTTGAAAGGTAAAAAAAGAATATCTTAATGCTTCTCTGATGTGGGTCAAAGACACTTAAGGGTCTCCTAGTATGCTCTTATCAGTTCTGAGTCATTAGCATAGTGGTAGATTGGGCTATTGCAGTAGAATAAGGGCACTCATGCTTGGCTGCCCAGGCCCTGCATGAGGAGAGGGCGGCACAGAAGGGAGAATGGCCTGTAAAGGGGTCAGGCAGAGGGGAGAGAGGCCAACGTGTCAGTGTCGCTCCATCACCTGTGATTTAAGGCAAATTGTTCTACGACAGTCCAGAGAGGATTACAGCCAATCACAAGAATATTTTATGCAGAAACATGTTTTTTGTTTAATATTTGTGACATTTATTTATGTCACACTTGTAAGCCAGCATGAACAAGATTTTACTGAAGGGCAACATTCATAGGGCCACAGAACATATGCCTTTCATGACACCCGACATAAATCCATACAGACATTTAAAAGGGCTTATCCTAACAAGCATTGGTTGTTATAACACTTTTTAAAGAAGAAATTACATCAAATGGACAAATTCAGCCTTTATGAGGTTTATGTCAATTTCATGAAAAGCTATGGATGACACGTAGAATACTGCCTGTCAATAAAATGTTAGTGTTATTATTTTGGAAAAAGATCATTATTAATATCCTGTATGCATTTGGATTTATGTGTGCATAATAGTAGGTATTTAGAGATGCACTAAGCACCCTTCAGTTGCATGCAATGTGAATGTTATGTGTTTATATTTACAGATGAAGCCCATTTCTAAGTTATCTTATGCTTCCACATTGGGCATTTTAACAAAGGAATCCTACATCATCCATATGGCCAGACAATGCACGGTATCAACCTGACATTCCAGGCACAGCTGGTTTCACATTTATTCCCCAGCCTGAGAGCATATGAGAAACATATCACAAACAAATGAAGCTTTAACTTAACAGACCAACCCATGGATCAACCCTTTTGCTATGTCATAGCGAAGGCAGTAAAAGCAACGATGTGTCGATAAACACACGAGCCTGACGTCTCTTTCGGAGCTTTCACCTAAGCTTCTCGCTGCTTTGTTTTGATTTTGTTCAGACTGTGAACACCTGATGGCTCCACAAGCACCATTGTTCCTTGAAGCTCTTGAAAATAGAAGCATATAGGAAGCAATGAACAATGACTGTTGCTTGACCTACTAATGGATCTAGCAGCACTAGGATATGTTCTCTCTTTTTTTTCTCCCTTTCTCTGGTGCATGGTCGCAGAGAGAAAAAGGAGGGGAGTGGAGGGAAACATATGGGTTTTAATTAAACATGGGACAGGACAGATCCGATTGGAGCGGTGTGGACATTCCTTTTGCTGGGAACATGCCTGCCAGCGGTGGTCCACAGAAAAAGAGAAGAATGCTAAAGTAAACATATCACAGGTAGAACCATGAAACAAACATGATAACCGAGGTGTATGAGTCAGAAGTGCCATGGCACACATCCCGGCCTTTTCCCAGGCTCGGAGTACTGTTTACTTTGCCGACAATGCTCAGCGACACACACGCACACACACACACTCCTCTCCCTCGCACATCCCCTGGTTTCTACTATACAGTATTCTGATGACAAACAGGGAAGATCAAAATAACATGGGTTTCACACTCTCTGTAACAGACAAGCCACTGGTGGTAATGATAACATCACCACACATATAATACCTTTCAAAACAAATAGTAATTCTGTCACAACCAGGAAACATCCACAGAATCTGGATGTCTCACGCCCTTTGGCTTTTACCTCTGCTATATATCTATGCAATTACATTTCAACAGCTGCGGGACCAAAGTGTGCAAATAACCCATTACATGTAATAATGTGTTGCATTATCAGGAGCACTGTGTCATGAGGGACATATTTGTTGAATAAAAAGGATGTTGCATCAAAGTTTTCAGTAGAGGTTATAACCAAGTTCAAATTTAGTTCACAGGTATATCCATAGTCCTTTAATTGTGTACTAATAAACTAATAGTGTTTGCATTCCCCATTTTACATATTGCTCCAAATTGTCTAATAAAATGCAATGAAAGCAAACAAAATTGTACAATACTGATGGCAGTGCACTTAACTAAGTCAATAGTACTAAGTTTACTCTGAAACGTGACACACTCAAACAAAATGGTGACACACCATTCTACTGAGACATCATCTGTGATAGAAATGTGGGCATAACTCTTGCCCTACAAGTGAATAAATAAATAAAAAAGCATAACACTATCAGTACATGATCCCCATTTCATTAGCTTCTGAAGTCTATTTCTCAGATTGAAACCTTGACCCCTCCTGTGTTAGGCCTAGCCATGGTTTATTCTTCAGTAAAGGACTCTAGGCTCCACTCAGCGTCATAAAACGAGGTTGGAGGGAGAAAAAACAAGAGGAGACAGGGTTAAGTTGACAAATCCCCTGGCTTTGAGCCCCGCTGGGCCGGTAATCTCATAGGTAAGCAAAGAGCTCTCAGGTACACTTCTGTTATCAGTGCACATCCACTTATGGTAGTCAAGACAGCCACGCTCTGTTGGCACTGTGGCCGCTGCGTGGACCAGCGAAGACAGGGTCATTAGGTCCTCTCGCCTCAGTCAACAGGCCCGTGTTTACTGGGCCACTTGTCCTGGTGGATCACCTTTATCTGCAGATTTAGATGTATTTTCAGTCTTTTGCTTTGGAGAAAACTGGCTTGATTTAATGGGTAACACGACAGTCAGTTATTCTACTGCTGGTGTTTCAGAAGGGTTTAATGGACTGTATAAATTAGTGTATGTATATACCTATGTGTGTGTATGTGTATGTATACATTTTTTTAAATAAATAAAGGATATCCTGCTCTTTTAGAACTTATAAGAAAACATAGGAAATGCTTAAAACACATGTAACTGATTGATTTTTAAGTGTAATGTAACAACATAAACTTTAGTGCAATTTAATGGATGCAAAGTTTTTACATTTAGCTACCCTTCACCTTTATCACAGCAGCACAGATTCACGGCATCCTTTACAGGAATTTTTGGAAATAACTAGTGTCCAAACCCTCCAGGCACCTTTTCAAACAGTTCTGTCTTGTTTGCTGAATGCTCATTTCAAACTTCTTAGTCCAGCTCATCCCATGCCAGCTCAATTAGAGAACGATCTAGAGACTGGTTAAGAATAACATTTTGTTCAATGATATGTAAACCAGAAGGGATTGTGTGAAGTCAAAAAATTGAGTAGTACTTTAATTTTTTTAATGAAACAACACAAAGTGAATGTCAATGGGCTAAAGACAGACCTGATATGTCTTCTTCAAAACCAATAGTTTGATCCTTTGTGGCTAAATAATGTGTTACTACATACTATAAAATTGTGAAAAACAGTTACATTCGTTTTATGTATATATACACATATACTTATTGGACTGACTCCACACAGTGCATTAACTGAAGTAAGTATCAATGTCCAGAGTAAAAAAAACAATAAATTAAGCAACCACCTTGCTTTAGAAGCTGAAAATGTTATTTTCTAGGTTCTATCTGTCTGCCATTGACTGATATGGACTGTTTTAACTTGTCCACGACCTTTATCAGATAATTATCTTGGCTTGAACAGCCTTCTTATGTTATCAAAACAGGACTGAGAGCTTAGAGTGTCGCATATCTTAACATGTTCCCAAATAAATGAAGTAGAAGCAGAAGCGCCCATGTTTTGACGAGAACCTAGTAGGGACAAAAATAACAATAAATTAAGATATGTTTGCAAAACTATTGTCAAAATAGTTCAGAGCTTGGGTATATTTTGTGATTCACCTGTTGGGGCGTCCTTTTGATCTCGTGTTTTACTACCTGTCCTGGCCTAACAGTTTTACCTCACACCTCCGGCCGGTTAATCATTCCTTCATTACTCTCAGTCAGCTCGGGCTTATCTACTCGTGTGTCATTTTATAACTGGTTGTTATCGATGATACAGGTGTCACGTGACCCTAACTGGCCAGTCAGCGAGCAGGGTTTCTGAACGTTGTTGATTAGCGCGGGAAGGAGGCGCTGAAGCTGGAGCTCCCCTCACCTGAGAACATGGAGCCGTGAAACGCTGAACCTCTCGCAGTTCTGCCTGTGAGGGTGGGGAAACATGACAACATTTCTGAAGCAAAGTTTAGTTCCCCAACCTTAATTTGAGCAATCACTGGCCTTTGGGTTTTTCAACAACAAAAAAAAACTTAATTGGCTATGTCTTCAAGTCCTGAGAGTGAAGTAGGACCAGGTGAGTCCAGTGAGGATGGGGCATATTTAGGTAAGTAGACTAGTTAGTCTGACAGAGACTAAAGAGAATAAAAACAGCTGTTATAAGAGCTCAGAAGACCCTGTAACACACCTGTGAGCTATGGTGTGTGGAGTTCAGGGTTTAGCTTGTAGGCTCTAGAAGCTTACAATTATACTCAAGCATTTTTATTGTGCAGAACTGATAGGCAGTGGCTCCATATACCAGGTGAGTCCAGTGGGGATGGGGCATATTCAGGTAAGTAGGATAGTTAGTCTGAGAGAGATTAAAGAGAATAAAAACAGCTGTTATAAACGCTCAGAAGACCCTGTAGGACAACTGGGACCGAGACAGAGTGGGCCAGGCGCGCGGAGTTCAACATTTACCCTCAATGCTCAATAGTACACACAGTGCCTTAAAATTATACCGAAGCATTTTTATAGAGCTGAGCCAATGCGCAAAGGCTTCATATAATATTAAAGGGCTGGAAGTTTTTAAATGTCGGTTTGTCGTTTTTCACCATTACAAAAGCGCATTATTCTTATTATCATGACCATATTTTATATTATTTTTCATTTTTGGAGAGTGGGGAGCTAAACCCTTATTTTTTAAAGGGTGTAGATGTCGTCGCTGTGTTTCCATTGACACCTGGAACACAGATTTGTTTATTTGCTGCTAATAAAAGCATTTGGAATTTCCGAAATGATTGCTATTATTTAATTTTTTTCTAAATTATCATCATCATCATATTATTATTATTATTATTATTATTATTATTATTATTATTATTACAAGCTAGTAACAACTTACCATACTGACTACCCTAAATGTAGATGGGTAAACGAATCAAATGTAAATTATTAAAAGTCTAGCTTATGTGTGCAGTCATCAGAATTAATTCGAAAGTTCATCTCGAACTGTGATAAAATATTTTATTATTGATATTCTCTTTGGAGTTAAATTATCAGCACGTGGAAGCAGCGTGTTTGATGAGACAGAGTCTTGATGAACTTGCGATGCTTGAACGTGTGGCACCTAAATTTCCCTTTCCTGAGCCTGTGTGTTGTAGCCTGCGTGTAATTATGGAAAAACTCAGGAAGGCAACCGTACGGAACTATATGTATGTATTCTATAAATGCGGTTTAATTCGGATATCTTATAAAATATGAAATTATCTTAAGATAATGCTTCTTGGTTTAAGCAGCACGTGGACCTTAGAAATAAACTTAACAACCGCGCATAAAATTTACACAAAATACAATTCGACTAAATAAAATACACCATGCCTTTAGACTCCTTTCACATTTCAGATCCTTAGTGCGTGTATTTATGTCACAAATGTATATATCCAGGGATCTGTAGGACGCCTGTATCCAGGATATCCCGTTTCTTTTTCTTGGGCATAAATTTTAACTTCACAAGAACTGCCTTTTACTTCACTGGGCTGCCGTTTAGGTTTCCCATCACTAGTATCATGACTTTCTGTATAGTTTTGCAATAACATTAGAATTTCCATTTGTTTTGCATTTATTTCCGTAGTGGTCCCACTCATATCAAATGGACAATTCATGATACATGTATAATAGGTGGAATAACTGTTAAGATCTGTGTGTGATTTACCAGACTGGTTTTGTTTTGAATGTGTAGGTATGTGTGTGTGTGTGTGTGTGTGTGTATGTGTGAGTGTATGTGCGGATGTCTCGACTCTTCCAAGGGATATAAGCTCCATCATTAAGCCGCGTCCGTGCCACTGTGTCCGGGCGAGAAAGGGGGCAGAAGCGCCGCGGTTTTGCTCGGCTCGTGATTGGTGGGTGTTTGTGACGTCAGAGAGGTGAACAGGGCGCTGATTGGTCGGCGAGGCGTAAACAAAGCGGCGAGATCAGGGGGGTTTGAAGTTCACATCAGCGTGCGGGCAGAGGGGGGCCGGCGAGTCCGAGCCAAACGCAGAGAAAAAACTTCCTCACAGTCCACCAACTCAACCGGACCGAACCGCCAGACAAAGGGACAGCGGCTGTTTACTATCGTCTAGTCTTTACTATCTCGAAATCTCGTTATCTCTTAGCCGGTGAGAGAAAACTCGTAAACTCGTGCACACTTTGGTCAGCTCGTGCTGCGTCTTTGGTGTCTAGCCTTCTATGGTACGCGTCTCGGGGTGTTTGGTGTTGGTGTGAAGTAAGATATCCGTCCTGAACGCACTCACCGCTCGGGTCTAAGAACAGTAGTCAGCTCTCCCCTCTCCGAGGTGTAGGGAAAACGCAGGGATTTTTATTTTGGAAGCTGTTCTGAGCCTCTCTGCTGTGTGTCTTGTCGCGTCCAGGTGGATCACCGGGCGGAGCGGCGGGTCCCCTTCGGCTTAGTGGAGCTGTCATGCTGCCCAAAGTCGAGTCAGACTCTCTGGGACTGGCTCGGTCGCATGGGGAACAGGGCCACATGCCTGGAAATATGCAAGGTAAGGAGGCCGAGGCGTTTGAATCCGTGGTTTCTCTTTTGGCTAAAATAATATCTAAGTAGAGCTGTCAGTGGTGTTTCACTCTTCAAAATCACGGTAGGACCCTCGGGCTGTCGCGTAAAACTTATCCTCGGGATCTGCTGTAGTTTACTGGCTGTGTTATCATCGTGCTTGCTGTTTCATTTCGTGACACTTACTGTCCGCCTCCATTAACCTTTCTTAGAAAAAAGTTTAGGCTAAACCGATTAAACAAAGTTTCGTATTTCATAGAAAAGTGTTACGAGTGAGCGGATTCTTTTTCTCGCTTTGTCACGCCGTTTTCTTCATCTAATACACGTTTGAACCCAGAAGAAGCTCAAATAATGCAGTAGGCCGCACTAAAGTGGAGGAATCATAGTCTCTATGTATTTAAAATAGATGTACATACATCTGAGACCTGATGCGTTTGAATTTTATTACTGGACAATAAAAAAGAGAAGTAAAAACTGAATTTTGCCGTGAATGTGACAGCATTTAAAATGTGATGATAATTTTTTCATGCTTCACTACTTTAAACATCTTTAAGCAATACACTCAGTTATGCTGCCCAAATATAGTTCATGTATTTTATTAATATATATGGGATGAAACTACAAATTAGGGCAGCGTTGTTGACTT
>JBBJLS010000039.1:13269946-13287186 GCA_037577275.1 Bryconaethiops microstoma
GTTTATGTTTTTTGTATGTGTGTGTGTGTGTGTGTGTGTGTGTGTGTGTGTGTGTGTGTGTGTGTGTGTGCACCTGCGTGCGTGTGTGTGTGTCCATGTATAAAAGGTGATTGTGGATCCTCCAGTCATCCACCTGCTGACAGTATGCGGCATAAAAGAGAAATAATTAAGCATAAATAATTAACATGTGGTCCAGCTGACTGAAGTGGAGAGTGCCGCCCCATGGCAGACATCAGAGCTCTGTTGGGCTATGGTTCTGCCTTCATTTATTTACCATAATGATTACCCTGTCTGCCTGACTTTGACTGCCTTTGGTTTGAAATCATATTCTTCAGCATGTGACCTATGTCTTTTTGGCATAGCGAACAAATTGTGCCTTACAGCATAGCTAAAACTGAGTAGTTCTGAATATGCCATTAGCCAAATATGATGCAGGACTGTAGCACCTTCGTCTGTAGACTAATGGTGAATGAAATTGATTGCCTAAGTCAATAAGTAACTACCCTACAAAAATGTACAACCAAATTACAGACGCTATAAAGGAATGTGAAGATCATTGTGTGCAGAAGATAACAGAAGGCATACCAGCATCCTCAAACTGTTTGAGTCAGATTAATTTAAATTTCATTTATATTACTTTCATTTATATTCAGTCACATTTACATACTATGAAGTATTTTAAATAAATACATTACTTTAAATAGGTCAATTGTAAATTACTTTTTTGTCTCCAAACTAGCTTTTGCTTATACTAACAATTCATTTTAATGTAATATTAGTCATGTGTTGTTCTTACACTGAAATTTATTCAATCTCTTCCATTTTTCTTGACACGTGCAAGCTGTGAGGGCTGACCGTATGCGTGGCGGCCGCAACAAGTTCGGCCCCATGTACAAACGGGACCGGGCACTGAAACAGCAGAAGAAGGCCCTGATCCGAGCTAACGGTCTCAAGCTGGAGGCCATGACACAAGCCATGCAGACAGTGCCAGCTGACCTCACCATCTCCTCTGCCATCCAGAACATTCACTCAGCCTCTAAGGGGCTCCCGCTCAGTCACCATCACCACCACCACCATCACCACCACCACAGTTCCTCCAGTGCTGGCCTGCCGCCTGCAGACTACGACCGCAGCCCCTTCGTCACCTCCCCGGTCAGCATGGCCATGCCCCCCCACGCAGGAGGCCTGCAGGGCTACCAGGCCTACGGCCACTTCCAGAGTCGCACCATCAAGTCAGAATATCCCGACCCCTACACGAGCTCGCCTGAGTCCCTCATGGGCTACCCCTATGTGGAGGCATATGCTGGGGGCTCGCCACCCAGTTTCCCCCACCTGGTGGTGGAACTGCTGAAGTGTGAGCCTGATGAGCCCCAGGTGCAAACCAAGATCCTGGCCTACCTTCAGCAGGAGCAGGCTAGCCGAGGCAAGCATGAGAAACTGAACACTTTTGGTCTCATGTGCAAAATGGCTGACCAGACGCTCTTCTCCATTGTGGAGTGGGCCAGGAGCAGCATCTTCTTCCGTGAACTGAAGGTAGGTGGACTTTTAAGTATTATGTTTTACCAAGGATAATGGACTGATGCTTTTGAGAGATAAAGCAATCTGGAAAGAAGTAGCATATAGGTTATTCATGCACCAGCTGCACTGAGAAGCATTCATTTAAAATCACATCTGAATGAATCAGTTCATTCTCTGTGGCCTTCTCAAAAGACACTTATTTGGTCCTATTCCACAGCTTCATTTAGCTACATGACTGTGGTAAATAAATAATATAAATTAAAAATAATTAAATGAATTTCAGATACATCATTTATTAGTAATTTGTTTCAGCTTTAGTGGGCATAATTTACCTGTCTTCAATATGCACCAATGAGGCCCAACATTAAAATTACTGACCACTAAAGTGAATAACATTGATTATCTTGTTACAATGGCACCAATCAAGGGGTTGGATTTATTAGGCAGCAAGTAATCACGCCATCAGAAGTTGATGTGTTGATAGCAGGAAATGGGCAAGTGTACTTTGAGAAGGGCAATATAGGTGAGTCAGAGCATCTCCAAAAGCCTTTGTGGGGTGTTTTGCCAAGTCAGCCCCTTGAACTCTTTGTCATGATCCTCAAATCCCTTCTGCAGAATACATGGAAGGGTGCATTATCTTGCTGAAAGTGGCTACAATGTTGTAGTGAAGGGGTGTACTTTGTCTATAACAATGTTTATGTAGGTGGTACGTGTCAAATGTTCGACACCATGTAAATGCCAGATTCCAAGGTTTTCCAGCAGAACACCGAGCAGAGCATCTGCTGGCTTGCCTTCTTCCCATGTTGCTTCCAGGTGTTGTCTCTTCCCCAGTTAAATCACACACATGTCCCTAACCATTCATATGATGTAAGAAATAAGTTGTGATTCCTCAGACCAGGCCACCTTCTTTCATGGCTCCATGGTCCACTTCTGGTGCTCTTGCGCCCAATGTAGGTGCTTTCAACAGTAGATATGGGTCAACATGGGCACTCTGACTGATCTGCAGCTATATAGCTTCATAAGCTTCAGAAAGCAGTGATACACTGTGTTGTGATCTTTCTAATAGTTACCTTTTTCAGCAATTTTTTCTACAGTGGCCCTTTTGCATTATCAGAACAGACAACCTTGTGACCACTTCACTGGTTTTCCTTTATCCTTTCTTGAACCAGTTTTGGAAGGCACTGAACATTATAGACTAGTAACACCTCACAGAACCTGGCATTTCGGAGATGCTGTTACACAGTTTTGAATTCCATCACAGTTTGGCCCTTATGAAGGTCACTTAGATTCTTATGATTGGCCATTTCTCCTGCTTTCAACACATTCATTTCAAAAACCCACTGTTCACTTGCTGCCTTATACATCCCACCCACTGGCAGGTGTCACATGATCAATTCATTTCAATTCTCAGTGGTTTTAATGTTGTGGCTGATTGGTGTATATAAGCGAAGTGAAAGTGACCATTCTGTCATACATGAACACACCACAGCACACAGTGTGAACAGCACAAAATTCTTTCTCTGAATTTAACCCATTCACCAAGTGAAGCAGCAGGCAGCCAGGACCACAGCGCAGTATGTGGGGACGGTACCTTGCTCAGGGTACCTTAGATGTGCTTAGCACTCTTGGGAATCAAACCCATGACTTCCTGATCGCAGGGCGAATGCCCTAACCACTAGGTTACCATCTGCCAGCTGCCATTATTTTACTTGACCCAAATGAATATAAATGAATATAATTCATTTGGCTCAAGTAAAATAATATATTAAGTATTTGGTTGTGGCTTTAAATGTTTCCGTGCCATGTTGCCATCTAATTGCCATTATACTACATGAGTTCATGCTTGCTGTCAGGCCTTGTTAAACGTTTATTTTTAGTCAATTTTAATCTTTTAACATGAAGTGCTGAGTAGATAGAGTTTTAGTGTACAGATACAGAAATCACAACAGATAGTCAAGTATCGATGTGATTATGAAGATATGTAGAGGTTTTATACATGTATATGTATAGGATACTGTACATATTTAAACTGCACATTATCTAAACTGAAAAAGTAATCGTTTGGTACTGGGTATATCATCTATTTTTTAGATGTAAATCACAATAGTTGTTTTGTTGGCCTCTGCAGAAAGAGTTTTAAAATCAGTGTTCACAAGCTCCCCTTGAGTTTTTCAGAGCAAAATGTCGCTGCCTTCATTCTCACTCATTGTGTTTCTGAACCACACTCTGATGAGTGCTGTGCCAAATCTGAAAATGAATAATAACTCAAACTCGTCCTGTAAAAATAAGACAATACCTACCATACTCAAGGGAGGAAAAGAATTTTTTTGGACACTTGTTTTTTACAATTATTTTCATCGTCCTTTATTCCTCATAGTGATGTTTGCTTTTTCTGCGCTCTGTCCTGCCTTCCTCTTTGCGTGCACTATTTGTTCACTTTCTCAAATGGAAAAGTGAAAATCACTTTTATCACCTCCTATAGCTTTCTATACCTGTGGCCAGATTTTCCATATATTTTGAACTAGTCATTAACCGGAGCGGACTGATTCAGCCCAGCCAAAGCTCTTCATTTTTTCAGTGGTTGTTTGTTTTCAAGTCTTTTCTTTGTTATGATGTGTAATGATCACCCTCTTCACAAATGCTATTAACAACAGACCTCTACAGCCCATTCCCTCCCGCTGGTGATAGAACGACCCAGCCTCACTTCAGCTTGGATTAGCATTGTGTTTGGCTAATGGCTCTCCATATCATTTATGCTTAATTGTGGCTGAACTTCACCTTTCACAGTGGTGGAGCACCCTTTTGATGCGGCAGCTAGCCTACTCTCTCACCCTGGCTGATTGGTCAGCACAGCCCCTGTTAGAAGGTAATAGGGTGTAGCTGTCGCATTTGACATTAGCGAATGGCACAGAGTAATGAAGTCGTAATTAGCAAAGCTCTCATTTAGAGAGGTGCACTCACTAAATCACACACTGAGGGGAAAAAAAGCCAAGCAAGCTAGAGCAATCAACTCTGCTAGCTTCTAGGACCCCACTCCTGGCATTAATTAGTGGATACTTGTACTGTTATTATTAAGTAGTAAGCTTTGTGATGCTGACAGAAGCTTAAGCCCATATGAGAGGTCCCTCCCAGTTTCGACAGGCTTTGTCTAACAGGAGCTTTCGTGAGGTAGAGACCACAGGAAAACAGCACTGAGCTAAATGAATGCAAGTATGGTGCCTCCTGTTAACAAAAGATCAGCAATGATCTTTATTGCTTCCTTTTATATTCTGTTGCAAAATGATTGTATTGAGTACAGATTAGTACATATTTCAAATTATATATATATGTATTACTTCCTGACTAGAGATCTTATATTGTGGTATTAATGTAAATACATATACTTGAAAATGTGCTTTTTCTCTATGAATACATAAGAATGACATTGATTCATCAGTGTAGAAAGTGTTCCAATTCAATGGAAAATACCCAGCTTACTTGGCTTTTATTTGTCTGTGGTATGCAAGGTAGTATAGTAAATAGTGTTTGACCATAATTATAAAGGTTAAATTGATTTTGCAGTGCTCTAATGTGACAAATGCTATTCACAGACAGTGTGTATGTGTGTATGTACTTGTGTATGTGTCAGAAGTAACCCAGTACTCACAATTCGACAGTTTGACTAGACATGCATACTTCTGCTCGTGTTAAAGGTGTACCACACACACTGGAACAGTAGGTGTTTCGGATGACTTTTGTTTATACTTCAAGCTTTATGTCCTCTTGAGCATGCTAATGACAAAGCCGCAGGTAGCGTTTAATAAACACAGGAAATGCAAGTGAATATGAGGCTTGTCAGAGAGTCCACAGGGTGGGGGTTACAAGGTGACTATAAATACTCCTTCATCTGCGACACTATTATTAGTCTCGTAAGAACAAAAGAATTTCTCTGGTAATAGACCCGGGTGTGAAACGTCTGCCAAGTGTTTAAAGATTTAGTTTCCATGAGTTGGACTTAGTTACCGCTCTCATAAATATTTAGCCATGATGGGATCTCTAAAGAGAGCTCCCTATTGTGTTCAAATGAATGAAAGGGAAGGAGAGAGAGAAACATTTCAGTTTCTATTTCTCACACCTTGAACCCCTAAAATCTAATAATAAAACATAAAATAAAAAATTGGGTTAAGCCCACATATAAGTATGGGTTTGTTACCTCACTCTTAATGTGTAAAACTCATTAGACATTAAGGAGCCTGTCGTGTGTTTAATTTCTTACAACAACCTGTTAGATACAAGCGCAAGTTATTTCTGGACATATATTTTGAGTCAGACTCGATGTTTTAGTTTATTAGTTTGTTAAATATTTTACTTAGTTAGCTTGGATATCTTCTCTATGGGCTCTCTAATAATTCGTGAATGAGGTCACCCACTGTAACAGCATCACACAATTAACACCCTTTTATGATAACACCTACTGCAGGGGTCACCAACATGGTGCCTGCAGGCACCAGGGTGCCCCCAAGGACCACACGTGTAGCCCGCAGACCTGTTCTAAAAATAGTACAATTCACCAATGAGCCGCATCTAACATTTGTTGCTATTCTTCTTTAATCACATTTGCATTTATATAGATTTGAAAATAACGATATCTAAAAGAAAAAGCATTTAAAACGTTTATTATACATAAAGTTTAGTTAAGTTTAAGTAAACTCTGTTCTAGTGTATCAAACTGGTAGCCTTTCATATGGCTCAGTACTCGTGAAGTAGCTCTCAGTTTCAAAAAGGTTGGTGACCCCTGACCTACTGCATAATAATGTCAACACTTCTTTGTTTATATGCTTGTTTCATGTAAAACTCTGTTTAGCTATGTATTGTGGTATGTATGTGTGTGTTTGTACGTCTGTGTAGATGTGTATTTTGTATATTAGGATGATATAAAGGAAATATTGTGCATTGTATCACATTAATAAATATTGTATAACGATATGCCTTTCAATATGTGAAAGGCAAACTGATGAACAATCAATGTGATATGGTTAAAGATTGCATTAGACTTTTTTTGACTAATTATTTTGCCCAGAATGATTTGCTTGCTCTAAAACATGTGTACACACAAATTTTAGTGGACACACGTTGCCTTATGTGATATCAGTCAATGACTGGTATTGAGATCATAATTTACTCTTTACTACAAAAGCAAAAAGCAGCTATTTCTGCCTTTTAATCCACTCTTCCCCCTTTTTAGGGCCACAATCATATATATTTTAATATGCAAAAAGCATGCTCCTAAAATTTGGCAATTTCTATTTTATTATTGTCACAATCAACCATTTGAAGCAAAAAAAGATTAGTAAAGAACATGCTTTCTTTCACTACAATAGAAGCAAATTACTCAGATTTGTAATTTTTTTCTGAGTATATGTCATTATTATGTTGTGTTAAAGGCAAGCTTTATCACAGAGAACATTACAGTGTAAAGGTGATGTTCTAGTGCAACGCTATCTACATGTTTAGTCCACAATCTTATTGTAGATTATTGTAAAATGTTAGATTTTTTTTGTTTTATTGTCACAGACTACTTTTACCACATGAATATGGACATCCTTTACATTTATCTGGTCTTTTATTGGAAATTTGTTGCAAACAACTTTTATAAGCATTCCCTTAGCAGTTGGAATTGCTATCTTGGTGGTTTGAAATGTTAGAAGCATCTAGAAAGTGGTAGAAGCACGTAGAAAACAAAGTAGCACATATAATGCTTCAATTCCATATACTGAACCATTTTATTATACCCAACATGTACATGCCTGTGTTTCGACTACTCTGAAGCAGATTTTGGTAAGTTAAAGGGGACTTCACCAAAGTGCATTGCAGAGGATACATTTGGTGAGATTTGGTTAATTAATGACATTTTGCCATTTTGGAAAGATCTGCTTATAGTTTTCTGTGAATGCAGATGAGCGAGTTTGTGGATGTGTGTGTGTAATGTCTGGTGTGTGTCATGCTGCGGGCGGGCGCTGGGCACAGGGAGGTGGGGGGAAACAGATGCACTCTTCCCCTGCTGGCCATCCCGTCTCAGGGCTGCTGCGTGCTTCTCTTCTCCTGGCTCTGTCGTTAGAGTGGAGATGTGGAGAGTGATTCACGTCCACAGAGATCACTCTTTTCATTGTGAACTCCATGCCATTGTTCAGCAGGATAGGATGCATGCGCTGTGGTTTTCCTTGCTACACAATAGGACAAAAATACACAGATTCACCATGCTTTTTATTATTCTTCTGAGTATATGTGTCACTCCTTTTTCACCATACAATATAATATGCTAAACGTCAACTTTATCACGGTGTAAATGAACCTGCAATGTACTACTGCTGTGCCATCCATATATTTAGTCCAGTGAGCTGATAAAAGTCACTCGCACTAAGCTTACAATGTCTTGACATGTGGCACCGACATTTATTTTTGTCTTTTCATGGCTGCTTGGGGACAGTTCTGCAAACTTCTCTCTTTTTTCCTCTACAGCCAGGAGAATGACAATACCAGGCCTGCCATTAAGCCATGCAGAACTGTATTAGGGCCTTGTTCTCTGAGTTGCGCCCAGCTGCGAGGCTTGCACTTATTGGAAAAGCAGCTGGAGAGGAGAGAGGGGAGCTTTTGGGTCCAGGCCTCGTTGTCTGTCTGCCTAATTGTGTCTCAGTCAGTGACCCAAAAATTTTTTTCACCCTGAATGGAGTCTATTGAACAGTATCACTATTACCCAGTCTAACCTAAGTGCATTCATTTATTAGAATTAAATAGATCAAATAAGTTTTTTAAAACTACACTAGGATTTTTGGGTTTTCCCAGGTTTCTCCCCAATTTTGTCATGCCCAATTCCTCTCACTAACTAGGACTTCCCTAACTGATACTATCAACACATAGTTCCTCAGAGTCATGGGAATCCAGCCATCACGATGTAACGACTTAACGCTTAATGCTCTTAGAGGAGGACACTAATCGTTGTGTTACATCAGCTAACAAATGCCAGTTCTGGTTGGCATTGCTCTGAGTGATGGAGAAAGAGGTAGAGCTATCCTACCTCCCCAGAGAGACCAAAGTCAATTTGGCTCATTTGGCCACTGGTGGCTGTGGCATCACCACAGATTGAACTCACAGTCCCTCAAAGATAGGGGCAAATGCTTAGACAATTGCTATTAAGAGCCCCACTGTAAAATATTTTTAACCTCTTAAACTTACATCTAGACTTCAGTTCCTTGCTCTCATAAGTAAATGTAATGCTATAAATGTAAATGTCCTACATAGTTACTTGAATAATTCATATAACCATTCATATGGTTAATAAATGGTATAACTAAACAATAGGATTGCATGTTAAGGAATTAAGAAATAATTCATTCAAGGTAAGTTAAGCCTAATTGAAAACCTACTGATGAAATTTCACAGAAGTTTGAGCAATATTTGCCCAGTTCAATAAACTCTCCTCATGCACCTATTCATCATAGTGAGTGACAGCACCTGATTTTTTTGGCATTATGTTTTTCTGCCATTTTTGACTGAAGAACACAATTGCATGCTGGATGTATGATTTCACTCTCCATTAATATTAGATGAATTTACTTTTGTAAAATGCGCCTCATTCCACTCTTTCCTTTTTTCTTTTTTTCCTGACAGTCCAATTTCAGGGGTGCAGGTTAGAGACTGTAATTTCCAAGAGATCTCGTATCTACAGGAATTAATAAGGCGTTGCGGATGTGATCTGTGAACTTGAAGACGATTTATATCACCCCGTCACACACACATGCGCTCACCCATACACACACGCACACACATACAAACATAATTCCCCTTCCCCTCCTTCTCAGCCTCCTCCCAGACCAGCCGTATGCGTCCAGTAGCAGTGTACCGTCCTGCTCCAGGTCACCCAGGGTTGCTCCCTGACAAACGGCCCAGAGCTTGCGGCCTGCTGGTCTGGCCACAGATTTGTAACTGTGTCCCTGGTCCATTGCATTTGAATTATTCCACACGGGCCTTGTGTTGCTTTACATTACCGTGCAGTATAGGGGCTCTGGGGTAAGGGGGGCAGCAGGGAAGGATGGGCCGTTGGACGGGGGGAGGAGATGAACAAGGCCCTGCAAGCGGCACCAAGGGCAGGGGTGCATGTTGAAGGACAGGGGGGGAAACAGGTGGGAGGTTAATGGCCCCTGGACCGGATTCACCAGCCGCTCAGACTTGATATATGGGCTTTAGGCCTGGTGCAGGAGTAGGCTTTCAAAGATATATTATTTCATTTGAGGAGCAGCATTCTCGTCCCCGCATTTGTCCGCTGATAGATGATATCCCCTCGCTCACCGGCAGCCACAATTGGAGATGGCGTGTGAGTTTTTGTAAGGCTTGCTGCTGTACATATTTTCTCCTTCCTCTCTCTCTCTCTCTCTCTCTCTCTCTCTCTCTCTTTGTCTCTATTTCTTTCTCTGTCCCACTGACCACTCCCTCAGATGTTCTCCACTCTCCCTCTACTCTAAGCTACTGGTCTTTGGGCTGACATTTTTTTTAGCTGCTATTTCAGAACTAGATCAGGAGAGATGGGGAGCTGAAGTGGGGTCACAAAGGCCTCTTTTCTTTCATAAATTATGTAGAAATGGACAAAAACGTCATGAAATCTGGAGGAGCGCAGTATTTTCGCAGTTTATAAATATTGCAATGGATAGTGCAGTTTTTCAGCCAACCATTGACACCACACTAAAACAATAAACTCTGGCTTTTTTTTTTGACAAAAAAGTATAATAACCCCTTAACTACCTAACTAACTACTTAACTAACTTATTTTATTCGCTCATTATACTTATGATTTAATATTTAATAACTACTTTGACATGTAGTTATGTAGTTATGAGAGTGAGGTATTAAAGCACGAATTATTAGAGAAAAAAAATTAAATATGCAGACAAGTATGTCACTTTACAGTATGTACATAATGAACTAATTATTGTGATTATTATTTTACAAAACACTTTTGATTTCTCTCTGAATTCCATGCATTTCATTGTTTGTTTGATTGTTGTAGCCAGCTATAGAGTGCTTGTCTCTTAAAGGCAGTGTCCGCTCTCTGGCAGCTTAGGTCAGCTTACTCTATCCCTGAAAAGCCGCCTTGTGCCCCAGAGACATTGCTGGTCTGAGGAAGGAAGTGTGCACACTTGTTAAAAGGAAAGATTTAGGGTCCGAAGTCCCTTCTGGGTTGCTGGAGGGGCTCTAGGGAAGGCCAGCAGCAGACAGACAGGGGTCTGCTCATCCACTTGTTGCTTTGATGAGGGATAAAAGCCTGTCATGAAGTCCATGTTCCCGCAGAAGAGCTGATAGACTCATCCAGCTCCTCCATTCCTCCATACCATGTCTCATTCAAATGTGGTTCAGTTTTTTTTCACTGGGAGAGAACAAGAAGGAATGTGTTTTCTTTTTCCATCCTTTCACAGGTTTCAAGGTTCTAAGGCAGTTGTATTTATTTTATTAATGTGACAAATTCTTTAATGGCATTGGCCACCTTATCACATCAATTTGAAACAGACAAGCTGTAGTGCAGTATTTGTTTCCGCCTGAATTGTAAATGAATTGTCATTGTTGTAAAAGCTCCATATTGCCTAAGAGGAGCAAGATAATGAGATGCCACAGTGTGTAGCATTTTCTTTAGAGTTCAAATTGGCCATGGATTTATCACATCCCATGCATTTTGGACTGACACCAAGAATGCATATGTCATCCAAGCTGAAGTTTCTTTCTCCTCCATCTTGCCAAATATCACCTGACGTACGGCACATTAATGCGGCCTAGATTTACGAAGCCCTTATAAGTTTACACCTGTTCTTTCTGATGATGCCGTAAAGGAAAGTACAGTTAAAATGTAAAAAAAAAATGTAGCGCTGGAGTCTGGTGCTTTATGTTAAACAGATGTAATTCAGGTTTTTACTCAGATTAAAAAAACACCCCATGGCAAAATTGGATTCATTTATTGGTTCTCCCCTGGTGTTTCTGGTGGTACCCACAAAGAGAGAGGTTACTTTTGCTAAGGTGTATTACTCTTTCTTTGAAGTCCCTTGCAGCTTAATTATCCGCTCGTAATGGGTGCGGGTCTGAGGTCGACAGCCTCTGCCTGCCGCCTCCCTCTATCTGTCAGCAGTTGTCTTCAGTGTTTATTTTTGCTGCTTCTTTTCAGCTATCTATTCTGGACGCGCTGAAAAGGTCCAAAGACAATACATAAGCACACTGGTCAGAAAGACAGGCACAGCGGTTTAAGCTTACACTTATATTTAACCAGCGTGTGAGCTCTGATTGGTGCTCTGCTGAACACCATGTGAGTTTCAGCTGCACAGCATTATGCATGGTTAAGATGGGGCTGTAAGTGTTCGGATCACAGCGAGGAGTGGACGAAGCCACCTGTTTGTTATGCGGCTTTAAATCGCTTCATTCAGTTATTTCGCCTCAAACTCGACAGGTTGGCACAGCCCTTCGCTAAGCGTTTCCATTCACATTACATATGGCAGCAGGACTCCTTTTCAGATATTACAATAGCATTCTTTCTCTATTGCGAACCGTTAGAGAAGATGAAAAGAGTTTTTTGGTGATTCTTGAAATATTTAAAACTCCAAGCACAGAGATGCTTAGAGCATGTCATGCAGCTGATATGTTGACAGTGGCTTTAAAGTTTGACAGGGGCATGGCAATGCTGTCACGATACAAATGGCAAGTTGAGCTGCATTAAAATAACACATCTTGTGGCCTGGACCGGAGCTTTCTGTAACAATCAGAGTTGTGTGAGCCGGTTTTAGAACCCTCGATACTTAATGTTCACATGAATCAGTGGGGAAGGAGTGTCTGCAGCTGCACAAGTGCTTTTCCTTACGCTCATCACAATAAATTTCACATTACAAGGCTTTTGGCTCAGGCTCAGTATCACAGTGCCATAATTCTAAAAGGGTGCCTATGATACTGATGCATTCATATAATAGCTGCAGAAGTCCATGAATGTACTAACCTATTGATTGAATTTCTTTTTCAAATATGTAAACGCAGTATAAGATTTTCCACTTACATGGCACTGAGTGAATACTTTAAAATATAAGTATGGTATTAAAAATGATTTATATAAAGTAGATCCTCTATCACAATGGACAAATAATGATTTGTGACATATGATTGAGTTGCTGTTGTTAACTCAATCATATGTCACAAATGAAAACTCCTGGGTGCCTGTTTTAGTGTTTTTAGTCTGAATATATAAGCTGTCACATAAATAAGTTCTTTTTTAGTCAATATGGTCAAATGCAAAGCAATTACTGAAGTTATGAGAGATTACGATTTAGGTACTTTCAAATAGTTGTTAACTAAATATATTTAATTCATTGAAAACTAATAAATATTGCTACATATTACAATTCCAGTCAATTTGTCATGCAAATATAAATAAGCACCCTTTACACTGCTGTTCTCTGTTAGGTAGAGCAGCTGGTATTGAAAGAGGAGCTGTCAGTGATGTTAGTGGGTCAGTATTGTGCAGGATAACAGCATGCAGCCTAACGCCGCATGCATAAAACCACTTCTGTCCAGCTGAATAATACAGGAGTCCGTACCCATTCCCCTCTCTGAGCCAATCAACAGTCATTTCCTCCTGTCCATCAACTTGTCACTCAGAAGGAATAAATATTGACAGCCATTGCCAATAAAGACTCCCATAAATTGTAAAATCGAGGAAAAAAACAGCACAAGGGGAAATAAAATAAAATAAAAATGCAGTGGTCATTCCAAGCATGGGGAACACTTGTGTGTGTGTGTGTGTGTGTCTGTGTGTGTGTGTGTGTGTGTGTGTGTGTGCGTGTGTGTTGTACTTGTGTGCTGTAGATTGAGCACCACTGGGTGGATCAATAGTCAGTCGACATGATGCACAGAACTCATTTTGGATTTGGAAAGCATTATTTTCTCACTGTGCTTTGGTTGGGGGTAGGGTGAAATTGTGTGTGTGTGTGTGTGTGTGTGTGTGTGTGTGTGTGTTTGGATGGGGGGTGTACTTCAGGGAGCTCTTGCTCCCTTGACTTCATGTATATTAGGAGACTAATGTTCAACTGAATAATTGATTAGGGCTGCTCAGTTTTTTGATAATTAGTTGATAGCTTCTTAGCTTTAAGCTCCCTGATCCATAGTAAGAGACTGCAAGCCTCAAATTCTTTTCTTTCTTTTTTTTTTCCAAAACATGTTACGAGCATGATGCAGAAGAACAACAGTGCTTAAGAGCTCAAATGGACTGAGCTGTGTTCCTTATGGCTTAAGAGTTTGGAGATGAAGCTTTTTCTCATAGCCTGTTTCCATCCTTCATGTCTTCTGATGGTTCTCTCTCTGGAACAAAGCTGAGATTTCGCTCAAGTAACTTATAAAAAATGTGTAAAGCACAAAGAAAAATTATCTGACATTCCTACCTTATGATTTCATTGAAAGCAAATATTTGCTCACTTATTTGTAATGTTGGGCAGCTATTCTGCTTTTCTTTACTGATCTGTTGGGTTTTATAATATCATAACAAGTTGAAAAAATTGACATCTCAACAAAAATGAAAAAGTAGTGGTTTGATTTTTGAATAATTAGATTGAACACAATTTTGTGTTTATATTAATTAGATTGCATATGTCTACATCTCTTGTGCTGCAGTCTGAAATGATCTTTAGCCAGTTTATCTGTCTGTGATGTGACCTTGGGAGGCGAGGGATGCTCCTGGTCAGGTAATACGGCTAGGATGACCGTTTCACTCGACCATTACTTTTTCCTCTCTTTTCAAACACTGCAGCTAATCAATAGTACCCACTTCAAAAATGTTTTTTGCAAGTGTGTTATTTAGGCTTGGACAGTAGCAACATTCTCGCACTAGAAATTGGAGAACTGTTTACTTGAAGTGAATGATGTGTACATCAAATTAATGTTTGTAACATGGGATTGCTTCTATGCCTTATTTATAAGTAGTTTTATTTTCAGAGTGTTTACGCCTTTACAACTCAAGTAAATCATTAAATAGGTGTGAAAATGTAAGTTTCAATTTACTGCGTGTCATGTTCGGCCAATTTAACAAGTCTGAGGGAGCTTCCAGTAGCTCTTAACGCAGCACTTCATGTAAACTGGTCACAAGTCAGCCTTCTCTCTTTAACCCTGCAATTCAGAGATCACAGGACAAAACGTGTCGCAGGTCGTATCATAAACTAGCAGAGGTTACTGCCCCTGTCTAGTGTTTTCTGGATAGTATAACACGACAGCAGGTGCTGAGGGCTCTGATCCAATGCAGTGTGTTTTTATAGGTCAGGGGTCAGACTCAGGAGTCTGTTAATGTGGTCACCGTGGGAACTGATCAATCTCCATTCTTCAGTATGATCGATCAGGCACTCATTCAGGACATATACACACACACAAAACATCCACTGTCAGTCCAGAGGATCTAATCAACACTCTCAGTTCAGCAACCAAACACATGCTACCTGTCCCAAGTCCCAATTTTGCACATACAGCATATGCAACACACCATAAATTATTAGAACCTTTTCAACAGGGATGCTCAGTGGTATCTGAATCATCAGATAATTGCTTAGAAAGCTAATTTGCATCAGACCGATGTTTAAATTCGACAGATGCTGAAACATTTACGTTCATCTTACAGAAATACATATTAAATTTCTCTGCAATGCTGTTCCAAGTAGATGTAGTCCCAATTTCTACATTCTATAATATTTGTTTTTGTATTAGCATCGGCCAGGATATATATTAAAGATGTCAGCATCATCTTTGTTATACATTCACATGTAAAAACGTGCACTCATTTAAACCTCCATTTACTCTTTAGCTTTCAGTCTATTGTCTGTGTGTTCCTTTTTCTCCCAATGTCTTTTTAGTGCATCAAGCATTCTTTCTTTTATGTTTAATTAAATGTTTTGTTGTTTTTGTCCCTGGTGTATATTTTTTCCCATTTTTTTACTATTTTGTTAGGTATAGATTTATCTGTTACTTTGCAAATGACATTGTCTGTTGATTTTAAATGTGATTTGTTATTAATATTTGATTTCTTACATATTTACCGACTGAATGGGACAGTGGAAAAGAGAGCTACAGTCCTGGTAGCAAATTTGAGTACAAACCAATTTAAACCAACTCCTTTTGGGTTCGTATTGAAAATGCAATTTGTGTGGGACATTTTTCTTATAGTAAAGTCTGAAAGCAATACTGCATTGTGTCCATTTAAACTAAGAGCCCACAACTGCTGCTCAGTCTTTTGTTTTATGCAGTAATTAGGTAAATGATCCTAGGTTGCAATAATCTGTAAGGTCTCCAATAATGTGCCTTCCAAAAAATTTGAGCTAAAACCAGTGAAGCACAGCATGTAACATATTGGCTGTTTGATCTGTGTGTGTATGCTGGTTTGGAAATACTGTGTGTGTATGCTGGTTTGGAAATATATGTATACAGAACATCAGTTGTATAAATGTATGAATGTGCTCCCCTAGTCTTGTAGTCAGCATGTGTGAAGGGTTCTGTGTGTTGTTGAGAAACTTCCTTTAGTAATAGCAGCAGACACAGTGCTTAGACAGAGTCACAGACAGGAGCACCAAAGCTCATTTTGCATTGTATCTGTTCTTATACATACATCTGTCCCAGAGTTGTTACTATAGCTAAAATTAGCCAAACGAGGGAGAGTGAGCAATCCTAGGCTGGTCCCCAGTGGAGTATCAGTATGGAGAAATGTGCCCACAGCGGCTGGTGGCCACCTGCTCAAAGTCCCAGCATGCTTATCACCCTGGACGGCAGGCATGTAAGAGAGCAGGGGAACAAATAGAGGCCTTGCCATGATAAACAAGCGGGGAGATTTCCACTGGATCAGGGAGAAGAGAGGCCACATGAACCAGGCCACTCAATCCCGTGCCTCTACAGCATTAGCCTGAAGCCTCTGGGAAGTCCAGTCAGGAACTTAAAATCTGACCATTCTACACAGAGTTAACATCTCCTTAGGGGATTGTGGGGAAACCATTCTTTCCCAAGAGATTTTTTCATTTTTCTCTGCAAGTCAAAAAAAAAATTGTAATTATGCACTTTTGTAATCTAAATTGCAATTATGAGTCTTAATTATAGTGTTTTCAGGATACGTGGCAAAGGTCAGTCTGTATCACAACTGAAATTTAAACCTAAATTCCGAAAGCAGTGCTAAGTAACTTTGGTTTCCGTGAACCGAAGCCACCCATAGGAATATTAAAAGATTTCTTTTTATTGTTTTAACTATTATACTTATTATGCACTGGTTGTGGTTTAAAAAAAGAGGGGATAGTATAAACTAATGGGGATATTTTCAACCAGATGAGAAATCCAGCCTCCATGAAATAATTAATACGTGTCACCATGGTGGAAAAGAAGTGTACGTACCAGCAGATGAACAGATGTCCAGGGAAGACAACTCAAAGCTCTTTTGCTGCCCAATAGGCTCATTGAAGTGACTTCAAACCCCACCCGTAGGTTTCCCTGCCAGCCACACTGATCCACATCCAAGAAGTCAAAAAGGTTCATGTAGAATTTCTTCTTTTTTCCCCCATGTCTTTATGTAAATGTAATTTTGTGCCACATACTCAGTCTTTTGTGTGTGTGTGTGTGTGTGTGTGTGTGTGTGTGTGTGTGTGTGTGTGTGCTTGCATACATCCTTCCTTTTCTTCTTTTCCCTAAGAGGCATCAGAGAAGCT
>JBBJLS010000039.1:13287286-13325615 GCA_037577275.1 Bryconaethiops microstoma
GTTTGTTTTTTTGTGTGTGTGTGTGTGTGTGTGTGTGTGTGTGTGTGTGTGTGTGTGTGTGTGTGTGTGTGTGTGTGCTTGAATAAATCATTCATTTCATTCTGTTCATTAAGAGGCATTAAAGAAGATTCCATTAATCTGGTCATTAGGGCACTTCAAAAAAAACGAAGGTACTTATTAAAAGCAGTTCCAGCTGTGTACCCTCGTTATTCTCTCTTATCCACAGCATTTAACAATGCTTGTGGCACTCTACCAAAACCATGAGGGGGGAAAAGGATGACCATGTTTGGCAATTTGGACACTGTTCCATTATCATTGGTCTGGACTTGCAGGGAGTGATGAATAAACATTGCTTTTGGGTATGTGAAGGAGATCTATTTGCACGTCATTTACATTTGAAAATTGGGCACACACATGCCCATGCTTAATTACTACACAATTCATTTTTCTGTTTCCACCATACCTCTCAGTATATTTGTGAAATCATGTGGAGGACCGTATTAAAAGCTCTAAATTTATATAGAGACGAGCTAAAGGCTAAGCAATTGATCGGCACATTGATGTAGCAATGCCTGAATGACCATAAAGGTGTTAAATTGGTTTCTTGGAGGGTATGCATTTTTCATTATAAGTGCTGAGAGAAGGTTCCTTGTAAAAGCTCTGTGATGATTCTAAAATATTAAAAGAGCCCACATTGAACAAGACCAATAAATGAAAGCTTTAATGTGAATCTGGGCATGGAGAAAGTGTAACGAGAAGAGATGTAAAAGAATGTAAAGAATGTACACACAAATTATTATAATAATACGATTTTGATTCCAAAGCTTTAATTTTAATCTGAAAGTCAACTTATTGACTGTCTGTTGTGGTTAGGTCTCTCATTCAGGGAAACAAAGTCAGTTGTCTCAAGCAATGAATGTGAGCAAGTCAATCACTGTAATTCATTTTGGCAGTCTTCCAGGCATATTTACAACTGCTTTCAGCATGACCTAGTGTAGATTAACATTAACACAGTGGTCTAGACTGTATCACATTTTTCCTAACCATAATATCAGTTCCTTTTAATTTATACCTTTGTTTCTTAACAATAAAACATTTGGTGACTGAGGAATTTGTATTTTTGTGTTTTGTTCTATAGCCATTGCTAAAGTGCTACTGTTCACTCTCCTGTGCTGCATTAGCTATGTGCAGAGATGTGATCTAACAGTGCCATGCTGAAACTAAGGATTGTATAGTGCTATGGTATACATGGCACTATTTTATTTCTGGATGTAAATAGGCCTAATCCATACGGCACATATCAGAGTGAGGCTGAGTTACACTGGGTTGTGACAGGGTACAGAGGAAGCTGACATCGAAGAAGCAGTGGCAGGAGAGCTGAAAAAGGTCAGAGATGCCCTTTCTGTCCGCCTGTCATATCTCCTTGAGTCTCCCAACCCTAACAGACTTCCTCCAGTGCCCTGTGGCATTTTTATCCCCTTTTGATGATCCAAACGCGCCTCCCATGCTGAAGATTCGAGGGGAGGGTCTTTGATGAGAGCGTTTGTCTTTACATTTGGATTAAGTGACAGGTCCCTTTGTAGACTGTGCAAATGATCCATGCACGCGAAAGACTTCTGCAACAGTCTCCCTGAAGCAGGAAAATATTTAGACAGGACTTTCGTTCTGGACATTGTAAAAAAAAAAAAAAAGATTTTTAAGAATGCAAGAGGAAGTGAAAACTGTGATCCCTGGATTCTGGAGTAGGGTCAAATGCAGTAATGTCTTATGATGTTCCTACCTTGGTCTGATGTATTTGTACTTGCCCTATTGATGGTTTAGCTTCTTGAATGCTCATGTTAACAGCTGCTTTTTGTCACCATTGTTATGACTGCAACACTAAAAACAAGATTTTAGGAGTCAAAACACTTGGATGCAGAGGCATTGGTGGCAGTTTCATCTCTCAAGGCAATAAGATAAATGATTCCGACTCGTTTCCAGCCTTTGCATTCAAAACATTAACCTTGAGAGCAGTATTTTAATGCCCTGAACTCACTGACCTTCTACTTTTGTGTATCACGATTTTTCTTTCTTTTTTTGGGGAGTCAGCCCATTTGTTAACAAGTAAATATCTATTTTTCAAACTCTGTGTAAGAGTATCAACAGGACAATATTTATGTGGAATGAGATAAGGTTGAGGAAAGGGTTTTAGTTTTTCTCATCTTTCACATCCATTGCGCTCCTGTCCACGTCTGACTGCATTGTGTAAACAGTGATGCTGTGAGCCATGAGAGTCCAGCAGGAGTGACAATGATCCTGTTGTTCAGCTTCCTCATTCATTCATGTCAGAAAGTGTTCCCACAGTTCCAAGAGCGGAGAATCTCACCACTGAGCGCTAATGTAATCACAGGTGATAAACGAAGTGGCCCACTGGGTAACGCTGCTGGACAAACAAATTAATTAACAACATGGAGCAGTGGTGACATGCATGGTGAGAGAGGGGGCAGGTGTGTTCCTTGTGTTCACAGGAAAATTACTGTGTGTTTTAGAAGAAGAATGAAGCCTAATCTGAACTAAAGGCAGTAGCGACATGCAGCCTGTGGGAAAGCTGCACGTCTGTAAGGTTTTCATTCAGTGTATTAAAAACTTCTACTCTTCATAAATGTGACATTTTGTATTTTCAGATGATGGAAAAATAAAAACATAAATAAAGAGTTTTATTTATGACAGTAATAAATGGTTTCAATCTATTGTCTGGTCCGGCATGAAAAATAAAGCTGTTTAATCAATTTTTCATTTTCAGTGAAATAAACCTGAGTACGCATGCTAGAAAAGGAGCACGAAACTCACTCTCTGTGTTTCTGTTTCTTCTCAGGTTGACGACCAAATGAAGCTGCTCCAGAACTGCTGGAGTGAGCTGCTCATCCTTGATCACATTTTTCGGCAGGTGATGCACGCCAAAGACGGCTCCATCCTCCTGGTTACGGGGCAACAGGTGAGTTTCTGTTCCGTAGCCGTTCCTGTTACCTGAACACTTCTCCGTCCGCACTCGACCTCCCCATAGAGCTCATCAGGCATTTCACCAGTGTGGATCAACACCCTTTAAAGTACTATCGACTGGACCGGCCTATGCAGTCACCACTCCATTAAAAATAGATTACGCTTATAGGTATAAGCTAATGTGACCAGAATAATCAATTGTGCATTTCTTATCAAGTCTGTAGAGTCCGAATAAATAAAACGGCTGGTTAAGCATGCACAAGCCATTGTAGTATATGAGAGGAAAAGCGAAAGAGGAAGAGAGAGGAGGGAAGAAGCCATGATTTACCTTGCTGGTCTCTGCGGAACAGCGCTGGTTGGATGCCTCAGGCTTTGCTGGAGTTCTCAATGCAGGGGGTCCTTTCATTCTGTCTAGGGCACACACACGTATGTGCGCGCGCACACACACACACACACACACACACTCATAGAGTCAAATGTTTAAATTGCTCATTATAAATATGCTTCTTAGCACAGACTGTCTGCCTGTAGTGTGTAAGGTTTCAATTATTAATCAGATTTTTTCCCTCTACCCCCTTTCGAAATGTGAACTTCAACAAAATGTTCGACAATAGAGTCATAAATATTGAAGTGAAAGAGGGATTCAGTGAGGAGGAGTGCGGAGCCACTAGACAGACAGGTGAATTCAGCATTGATAACGGCTCTACATTTTGTTGAAGTACAGAAAATTTTTAACTTATGTTCAATATGACAATTTAAAAAATACCTGAAGTGTATGAATCAGCCAGTAAAGGCACTGCTTAGATACTGAGAAGTAAAGGTGTGTCCCACTGCTGTGATTCAAGTGCGACATTGGGCTTTGGTTGCCAGGAGTGTATTTAGCACTCTGAGTCAGGAAGAATGAAAGGGTCACCCTGTTCTCCAGTTGACTGGGCAGCTATATGAACAGTATATTTTAGAATTTAATGATTTTCTATTGTTCTCTATCTGTTTAGCAAAACTGAGTGACCTGTCATGTATATAAGATGTGGTGTATGTATGCAGCAATCACATTTCAGAGTACTGATGGAGTAAATTTTATTGTTTTGGGAACAGGCTACATTCAGACACACAAATAACAGCTTTATCTGCATCAGAATGCTATACTGCCTGATAAAGGTTTGGTTACCTGTTGTTCTCTAAGATTTAAAAATCATAAAACAGCTATTGACAAATACTTCAGTATTTTTTGCAACACTTAGCTTCATGTTCATTAAAGTGTATTCTTTGTGTAATCCATTGTTTAATCATTCCATTCCATTCTGTAATCATTTGTCAATTTTAGTTCCAAACTTGTGAACAGCACAAATTCAAATATAACTCAAATATTTTAGACCCAAATACGTTCCAAACACTAAAATATTTTTTTCCCTAAGATGTACATAATTAATCTTTTGACTTGCAAACTAACAAAGAAAATATGCTCTTCTATTAAAAACCTTTTGATTTAAATGAATGACTAGCGGTGTAGGCACTGCATATAGAGATGCACAATAATATTTGTGTTAGACCGTTATTGGAATAGTGCATGTAGATAGATCATATCATGTACAGGGGAAATTGAATTATAATTAGTATAATTTCTAAAAATTATGTTTACTGGATTGTTGACTGCTAAATGGTAATAGTGTCAGTAATGCTTAGGAGGTATGAGACTGATAGCAATAGTATTAGGGGGAAACGCTGGGATTTTGTTCCGTTTTGTCATCTGTCATCAGCCAGCGGCAGTCTGCTTTTCAGATGTTTAGCTCGACTTTATTTTGATACCTTAAAGCCGTGCTGTGAGGTGTGCTGGAGTCCCTGTGTTTGATTAGTGAGGGCTGTGTGGTCTCTGGTCTCTCCGTGTTTGACTGGTGAGGGCTGACTGAGAGCATTGGGCTAGGGGAGGGAGGCCACATCTTGTTTGCATATTTTGGCTAATGAACAGCTGGTGTTGAAAGGGCCTGTGGGGAGAGGAGCAGGAAAAACGCACGCTGTTCATTATGTCCTATTATTCTACAGCAGGCCAGGAGTGACAGCCAGGTCGCACACACTCATACACTCACGTATAGGCACATCTGAATTGTTTTGGGCAACAGTTAAAAATACTTTACATTGTAACTTTGTCCGATACATTTGTCAACCGTTTATGAATAATCAAGTGACTACCACACCAGCAAGTCCCTCAACATTACAGAGAATTCTATGGATAAATGAAAAATATTTTGTAATTTTTATTTTTCATTTTTGTACTAAATAACTATCAGATACACACACTTAATAATTGAAGAACTTACAGATACACACGCTTTATAACTGAATAACTTATAGATGCACATCCAATGTAAAAGCAACAGGAAGCAGTACTAGGTGCTGAAGGAGCACTGAGTTACTGTCTCTTTGTCTGTATGTTTCTTCACAACCATAGGATATAGAGTTAGGTTTGTAAGTTCTGCTTTTTTTTTCTTGTTCTTCCACCCAAGCATGTGTTGTTGCCTCTCACCGTCATTCGCAATGGCAGCAAAGCACTGTGGGGGATTATCCCTGAAATGTAGCGACACACGACACCGCGTGGAAGGCTTTCAAATATGTCACCAGCCCACATCTCTCCCTCCCGCTGCTTTGAACATAGCTGTGCGCGCTCCCTCTTTCGACCTCACACCAACCCCCCCACCACCACACCACCACACCACCACAACACACACACACACACACACACCCTGGTCTCTCTCTCCTGGGTTCTTGAACACTCAGGCTGCTTGGCCTTCAGAGAAATCCAAATCAGACATAGGCAGCCCATTTATAATCAAATTTATACAGAGCTTTGTCTTTTGTCAAGATCAAGCAGCGATGGAGCTAGAATGTCAGGGAGAGTTAGTGAATATCACTGCATAATGTTTACAGTCCTACAGCAAGGTCTCTCTGCATCATGCACTTCAGTGTTTTACTTTTTTTGTTCCACCCTCCCCAAAGTCCTGGAATTCCTCTGAAAGATATTAAAGAATGTTTAGAATGAAGTGTTTTATGAAAAGTTGAAAAGATGCTTTTAAAAAAGTTTTTGTGTCTTTTTAGTATTATGTACCTTTTTGCATATTTCTGATTATGTTTCATTTCAAGTGCTCTGTTGATGTGTGGATCTGTGAAACTGCACTTATAACCCTGTAACTGATTAAATTTCACAGAAGGTTTTGCTGTAGCTAAGAGAGTCCATTCATTGACATTATTTCATGCACAGTTGATTGTACATAAGTAGGCTGACATCTTTGGGTAAGGAAAGGGTAGGTTTTCACTCATAAAAAAAAACAAACAACATACACAGAAAGAATGATAGAACAGCGGAATGAGGGAGCAAGACAAAAAATACAAGGTATGTGTGTATGGGGGGGGGGCTTGTGCTGGTGAGAAATTCTCTAGGCTGGGCTTTAAAAAATTCCACTCATCATATTTACACAATAAATAAATTCCAATCCGCACGCGTTTTTAATTGCAAATCTAGCTCCAAGGGAGCCCTCCCTGTGCTTAGGAGGCCTACCGTCTACCTACCTCCAGAAACCCTTGCACAGTCAATTATGGTAATGAATTGTCAATAAATATAAAAATTTAATATGGCCTGCTTACAGTGAGTGGCAGCTAAGGACTTGCCTCCAAGACAAATTTGCTGCTACTGCAGATATTAAGTGCACCTGAAAGGGGAGGGTTGAGCCTGGTAGCCTGGGGGACCTCCGGGGGCCCCCACACACTCGTGCCTCTCCAGCCTCCCCCCCACCTCTTTGTCTTGTGATGGGAGCAAGGGTCCGGGGGTCCACACGCTGGGGATGGAGAAACATGCTGCTCTCCTCCTTCTTCATTTTGATGTTGATTATCATTCTACCTTCACTCCTGCACACTGTCCCTGCTGTGCTGAGAGCAGCTGAGCTGTGCTGGATAACACACACACATGTACACGGTGAGAGAATGAGAGATTGCAGTATGTAGGGTTGTACCTGCTTGCTGGTTTGGTATGTGGTATTAGTTTGCACGGCAGACTTGGTAAGGGCTAGTGTAAGAGAAAAGTTGGATTTACACTTTAAAAATGATAATAAAGTTGAGTCAAGTGTGTATATCACAAAAAACGGCTAAAATATAGTTATATCAATTATATATTTCATATACTTACAGTAATTGCCTTGATGAATCGAATTTTATACTTTGGGAAATATACACACATTTGAAATAAGTAAATGTAGTTCATCACATTTTTCACCGTATTCATATGCACGTATGCTGTAGGAGAAGATGTTGTTCTGAATGAAGGAGATTTGGAGCCTGCCAATTCATTATTTTGTACCCCAAGCATACCTTAATCAAACCTTTTTTTTCTTTAAACAAACATAAAAACTACAGGAGACAGAGAGAGACCCACTTGAATTATGAATTATGAAAAATGTACTCAGATGTGCTGTATACGATTCCATCAACTTTGAGCCAAGCCTATCATCTTGACATGTGCTGAAAAAGAACACCAAGAATCAATACCCTTGATTTTTTAGAACCCATTCCCCAAAAAACACATGCAAAATGCAGGTTCCAAATATGTTTCTGAAGAAATGAATTCAAATATATATATATATGTACATGTCTGATTAATATGAAGTGTAATGGGGATGCTGTAGGTCTTTATAACACAGTTGTGTGTACACCTCGTGTTCAGGGTTGCCCATTGGTCCACATTGACAGTGTGTGTTTTTGTGGTCTTTTCCCCTCTCCTTCAGGTGGATTATGCCCTAATTGCCTCCCAAGCTGGGGCTACACTCAACAACCTCCTGAGTCATGCACAGGAGCTGGTGAGCAAACTGCGCTCCCTCCAGCTGGACCAGAGGGAGTTCGTCTGCCTCAAGTTCCTGGTGCTGTTCAGCTTGGGTGAGTACAGAGAAAAGGAAGGGGCAGATAGGCAGAGGAGGAGTGGAATAGGTGGGAGGAGGCAGGATCCCTCACGCTTGCTCCCAAGGTTCTTGGGGGACCTTGGGATAATCCAAGAGACGGCACTTTCTCTCCCTCCTTGTCCCTGTCTGATAAGCATGCTGCTGCAGACGGCTGTTATATATGCCACTGTCTTAGGCACTGAGCCTCTGGCTGTGTAGAGGCCCTTTGTCACTGAACTAGGACCAGCATGTGCACATATTTTAACCACTAAAATCATAAGGCTTTGTATGTAGGCCCACACTCTCATTCTCATAAATACATAACATATATTAGTTTTATATTAGAATACTTTACAGTAGTTACTGAATAATGTTTTGAGATTAAAAACTGAAGAATGCTTTAACACATAGGTTAAGCTTTGTGAGGTAAATTGTGAATCCTTTCAGAACTTCTACCTCTTTGCATCTTTCTCGGCTATTATACCTGTGTATCTGTTTGCACCCTCGTTATCATTAGTTAATTTGCTATAACTCTGCTCAGCTCCCTTGGGTGTTACACTGTTCTTTATCAGATGCAGTTGATTTTATAACTGCTACACTGGACTTGTGATCCTTAATGAAAAATTTATGAGGGTTGCATAGCCTGCCACTCATTTCAAAATTTATTCTGAAACCAATAATAATAGTTTCAATAATATCAAAAACACTCAAGGACATACTACTCAAGTTTTCTATGTCTGTTGCACCTAAAGATACCAGTTAAATACAAAAAATCAACAAGTCATGGAGTTCTTCAATGACAAACATCCCCAGTTAATCCCACATTTCTACACTTCCCCACTCAAGAACAGAAAAGCCATCAGTTATCTGCCCTCCTGGATTCTTCTTCATAAGTTAGCTTGTCATCACTCATTAATGAAGTAATTGAAGTCAAGGTCACTTTCTCAGCAAACCCATGAAAGATGCTCATCTAAACCCTCAAAACCAAAATGTAGAAATAGACAGGGCTTGTGGTTCCCCCATGAGGAAATACTGGAATATTAATATACTGCTGTGCATGTCGACAGCATTATCATATCGCTCTGTCTGCTCGTTCCAGAAAGAGAAGAGACAGAATGTTAGGTTCACATGTGCCTTAGCCAAAGTTGTTTTTGAGCAGCATCATATCACAAAGTGTGCAGCGATCACTTTTAAGCAGTTCCGCAAGGGCTCTTGACACCTTGAGAATGTTCCTTAAATCCTTCCCCATCACTAACAAACTAACAAAGGACCAGAACAGTGGTGATGTTCCTCCTGCCTTTAGTCCAGCCCTCTGGGCCTGATGGGATTTATGTTTGCATTTTTTTGTTGTTGGCGGAGGTTTTATCTGGTGGTGGGGGATGGGCTTTGGCTCTAAATAATTTGGCGGAAACATCATCCATAATGAAACACTCACCTGAGGGGAGTGTATCGCCCCCGGCACTGCCCCGCGCTAGCAGCTAGCGTCAACCAACTCATCTGTCTGGCCGAGGGTGAGTAAGAGACTAAGTCTGGACATTAGAGACTGCACTGATTAAAATCATCCCGTGGTCAGAGGCTTGTGTGTGTGTGTGTGTGTGTGTGTGTGTGTGTGTGTGAGCCTACATACGTGTGTGTAAATGTATGTGTGAGAGATGATGCCTACTAGATGCTTTTGAGGACTCAATTAATTAGAGGTTAATGAAATGAGGCATGAAAATACCTTTGTGCTTTATTAATACTTAAGGCAACACAGAGTAATATTCACTCTCCCTGTTCAGTTTAGATTGAGAGTATTTTAATGAGAGAGGCTCAGTCCAGACTCTTCAAACCCTTCAAGCCCTTCCTTTCTATGCGTTTCATTTTTTCACTTAACCCCTAAGGTGCCAGATTTTTTATTCAATTCATAGTCTTAAGATGGTGCGTTCAGTAGCTGCTGTGAAAATAATTAAATGGTTATGCACTTATGCGAGTAAAATAAATTGTGTAACTCAACAAAAGTCTTTTTGTCACACTTTTTGCCACACAATGGCTTCAGAAAGTTGTAGTAGGCTTATAGCTCAGGTTTTGGTGATCCTCCACACTTTCTCCACAAAACTCCCTGTCCCAACCTCAATTACATCAGTTCACTTAAGAGCCTCTTTTCACTCTATCTAAGCATAGTCTTCCCTTTCTGGCCCGCTTTTACAAATGAAGCCTTTTAAAGGAAATCAAAGGCACATTTCTCCAGACCTGACATGCTGTTTTGGGCCCCATAGCTCTAAGCTGCAGCAGTTTTCTGTCAGCTCTTGAGATGCTTCGTGATCTGTCACTGTCGGGCCACCCAAGGGAGGGGGGTTCTTTGTAAAGGTAAGTGTCGATAAAGAGAAGGATGGACATGGCTTGACCCAGGAGCAGCCACTTGTCTCCTCAGATTTGGGAGGGCTGTTGAAAGGAGCGATTGCGCCCAGCAGAACACCTCCCACACTCTTTATTCTGCCGTGCCTCTGTCGTTCTGCCTCTGTCAGTCTCCGCAGGTCGTGTGGATGGAGTGGCCCTCGCTAGAGCTGAAGGCTTTATCAATGGGTAAAAAATTTCAGCAAGGGTATTGATTTCCCCACAGAAATGGGGCAAAGGAAGCTGAGTGATGCTTTTTTGGCAGAGGAATAACTAGTTGAGGCTATTGCCATGACAGTGCACACCTAAGATGTCATAGGGCACAGTTTGTGCTATCGGACAATTGTGTTTTTGGGAAAGAAAGTAAGAAATCAAGGACATGTCTTTCAAGGTGATTTTGCTCAGTAAATATATACTGACAATGTGGTCAGTTAATACACACTCTGAAGTAATGCCACAGAAGAAGCACACCATCCACATGACCAGAAGAACCTTTTAAAGCTCCATTTTAGTACTATTTAGGCAACCGGAAACACATTTTGGCACATTTGACTAGTCTGTCTGCGTAGAGGTAGTGTCAGATTCTATTAAATCACAGTCTGTGAGAGACTAAGTAACATCATGTCCTCCAGTATACGTCATGAAAAAAATACCACTGCTGTCATGGCTGGTCAGGTCCCCAAAGAAATCCTTTTAATTCCCAGGTGTTGTCCGTTAAATCACCCTGAGTTGCCAGTCCTGGTCCTGGTGTTTCTCTTTCCCTGCGCATTTAGCCATGTTTTAGTGCACCCAATCCAAATATGCAACAAAGTCTTCATGATTCAGTAAGTTAGAGCAGAGAAAACACCGAAATGTTCTGGACAGGGTTCACTGCTACAAGGTTAGAAGAGAGACTAACGCAATTCATTTACAAAGCTTTATTTTTAGAAACAAGTTTGAAGGGGTTCATTAAGGTCCTATTCTTTGTTCAGTAAAGCCCAAAGGGTTTATTCAAAGTTTGATGTGAAAATCTGTAAATTAGCAGAACAGAATAAAGAATTCGTTGTGATGCAAAATATTGAGTATTAATTATTCATCTGAATGCACATCTTATTAGTATTACTAATTGGCAACATTTTATTATAGGCTCTAGGTGGGGTCAAGAGACTTCTGGAGTTTGTTGCATTAGAGCTCATAAGAGCCCACATTACATCAAAATGTGTCCTGTATTCTAAGATGAATATTTAGTTGTCACAGATTACTTAAGTACAAAAGGTTTCATTTTGCATCCTATATTCTAAAGCAAATATCATCACTTTTTGGTAGCTAAAACATATAAGCTGGGTATATTTTAACAACCAAATGGGAATAAATTTTACTTACACATGGGTGAGTTTTTACAGCATTCAAAATATCTTGAATAGATATTGAATTTGTGATGTAAATGACATCTAAACATCTAAATAGTGATAACTAAAACTCTAGTTTTAGAACATATCTTGAAGTGACGTATTAAAGGCATATTAAACTCTTATTAGCTCAGATGCAATAAAATCCAGAAGTCACTTGACACTATGTGGAACGTATGATAAAATGTTGGCAATTATTAATATTAATAAGATGTGAATTTAAGTCATTAAGCCAACTAATCAAGCAACTAAAAACACAGCTGTTGTAAGTAATCTGCAAGTAATTTTCATATTACAGACCTCCAAGTATGTAATGTGGGTCATAATGAACAAAGCTTAAGACTTACTGAATTTACCATTTAGAAGTGCCTAATTTGGGTTTTACTAAAGAACAAAACTACAATAAAGCTCCACTTTTTAAACCACCAATATTTAGTAACTAAAATAAAGTGTTATCTCATAACCTAGCACTAGCGTGCATTTTGCCCTACTGATTTACACTGCATTATTTAACAAGAGATTAGTTGCTACATGTTATGAGAGAAATGAAATAAATAAAATGTATAAAATATTATTCAGTAAATGAAGTCGCTTTTCAGACAGCAGCATGGTTTGTTGGGAAATATAATGTACTGAGCTCTAGCTATTGTGTAAATGAACAGACTGCATTCCTGCAGTCGCCTGCATTCCCCTCTGTTAAAGTGTATAGATGGCATTCTGGCATTGTGCACTCATATTAAAATAAACCTGAGTGTTTTTTGCTTTGGGGTTTCCAGGCATCCCCACGAAACTGTAAATTCTCCTCCTGGCCTGAAAATGTAAGGCATAAACTCAGGTTGTTCGTTTAGAGAGAGGATTTTCTTCTTTTCCTCTTTGAAGAGGAAAAAAGAAAGTTCCCAGATAGGTAGGGTCTAATTAAGCGGCCTTGCCTTATTTCCCTGGCCAAAATCGATGCGCCTACCCTTGTGCAAAGAGGGAGAGATCAGTAATGCATGTGTGTTGCCTCATAACTGGTGCAAATATTCATTTCCTGAAACGGACCAAATAATTTGGAAGTAGTCGGGATTGATTAACATTCGAGGGCTGTGACCGTTCAATATTTATGCCTCGGAGACGCCCGACTGGGGGCAAATAATGGTGCATAAAACTACTGCTATGTCTTAATTAAATGCAAGATAATAGGGGCAGGTTTTTCTTGTGAGCCAAGCAGTTTGACACTGACGGGCAGTAAGTCATTTGGAAGATGTGAGGCCTAGGCCCAATCAATACACATATAAAGCAAGTGTGTGTTTGTGTGTGTTTGTGTGTGTGTGTGAGTCTGTGTGTGTGAGAGAGAGAGAGAGAGAGAGAAACCCCAGTCAGAACAGTATGTACCTGAAAAAGGGTTTATGGTGAAATATGAGAATAAAAACTAAAGCTTGCATTTATTTTTCGATGGTTTTTGACAATATGTAGAAGCCCTCGACTGATCTGACATCTCCGCAATTTTCACCAGCCTTTACTCTCTCTGTAAGTATACAATGTTTTGAACAAATACATTCATTTGGATTTTGGTCAAACGTGAAAAAGCCTCCAATCAGTCCTGAGTGTTCTGATGTTTTACAAATCTTGAGTGGAGGCAGAAGTGGGCCTACGCAATGACCCTAATATTCAGGGCTTTTCTTTATTTTTTATTTTTCTCACCATCCCTACATTACAGATGCCAGAAATCAAAAGCTTTACCTGGCCACATTGAAAATAGGCTCTCTGTGAGGCGCTGTTCTTATTAGGAGCCCTAAGAGGCTTTCAGACTTTATCAAGCTTTAAAAGCTGCAGAGATCTTCTACAGCTTACTATATGGACCAACAGTACACGCTACAGTCATTAAAGGGATGTAGGAGGCTAAACCGTAGCACTTTACCTTTAACCCTGCTGACTTTTGTTACAGTGCATCATAGTTAAATCTCAGACACATCACATAGCCTGTCTTCACGATTCACGTTCTTTATCCGTTCTTTATCCAGGTTCTTTATCCTTTATCGGTAAATTTGAATTAAATTGTTTCCTTTAAATAATTATCTGATTAGTTATTTAAGCTTTTGTCCAATCAGTCTACAAACAAGCCAGATAAGCAATGTAGATGTGTCTGTCTTAGGCTTACCTGCTGTTAGAAAATACCATTGCCCTTTAGGCATTTAATACAATAAGGTTTAAATTTATTTTAAGCATTTGTTTTAACAAAACACCTAACAAACTGCACTAGTGAATCTGTCATGCCTGCGCTACTTTTTACCAGAGTTATAATCTTTAAAAACGGCATGACCTCAGTTTATGTTTATTATTCTAGTTTAGCTGATTAGTCTTTTCTGTTTAGAATTAAATACATTTAGAAAATTTCAGGTAAAAAATGGTTGTGGGAATTGGTTGGAAAGTTATAGGAGTTTGTTTCTGTAACTTTGTGGGCTTTGCTGAATCTGTATCAGAGTTCTGCCTACAAAACTTGTACAAAACACCCACTCCTTTCCCAGATGGTGTGATTTAGAATAGACATAGCGAGGTGTATGTGCTGATTCCCCCCCACCCCCCCACCCCGCCCCCCAACACACACATACACACACACATACCTCGTCTTTCTCCCTCCGGCTCGCTCGCTCTCTTTCTCTGCCGGACCCTTATTACAAGCTGTCAGTTTATTATAAAACATTAGGAAAGCAGAGGGACACTTGCAGTTACTGTCTTATCGATCGGGGGGGATAGATTCTGTGATTTAGCACCCAGGCCTCCCGTATTTCCACATTCTCAGCCTCCTATTAAGGCCTGTGCTTTACTTTGGCTATTGATGTATCAACATTAACAGTTACAAGCAGCTACAGAAAATCAATGGCTAACTTTTATTACCAGCTGCATAACATGCTGGCCAGCCTGTGCTTCCCTAGTAAGCAGACAGGCCTATCCGCAACATTCTGCACACATGTCAGGTGTTTCCTAACTGATACCTGCACTGGAAATATCAATCATAAGGGTGCTGCTGTGTTTTCTGCCTGCTTTTGCAAATAGTTGCCCTACAGCCGATCACTTTTCTTCAGTCATTTTTTTTAAATCTGCACAGCCAAGCCTCATTACATACAACATCAATATCTTGGATGGTCTCAGAGTCTGCATTTCTTTTATTTATTTTTTTGTTCTGTAGAGTGTTTTTGAAATCCTAATGGACATCCTAATGGACATGTTGACTTTGGAAAGAAATTAAAGCTACATGTAGATACGTTTTCAACAAACAAAATATGAAATGAATATAACCTGTAGTTTCTGTCCATCACCTGAATTGAGAAGGATGCTTTTTAAGAGGGAGAGCTAAACAGGAACCGTAGTGAAAACAGATCCCCCTAAAAGATTTATGAGGCTTGCGATCCCGCCGGGACAAACATACAGGAGCCCTTTATTTTTCCGATCAATGGGCCAAAGTTTATTATTTACCTTTGCTATGGTGGTACTTTTCGTTTTTTACAAGTTGTAAAGGGGCACTGTTGTTGTCCGTGTGTGTGTGTGTGTGTGTGTGTGTGTGTGTGTGTGTGTGTGTGTGTGTGTGTTTGTGTGTGTGGTTGTGCAGACTTTCATTTCTTTTACATGACCTGCTGGTCATGCTAGAGGTTATCGTGAATAGCAGCATTTCACAATGCTAATATCGTACCATGGGTGCAGTGTAGCCGGCTCAGTTAGCTCAGTCTGGGCCAATTAAAGAGTGCATCTTCTGTGGGCTTGAGAGGAAAGCTTCCCCAGGCCCGAAGCCCAGCACAGTGTCTTTCTGTGGCCAAATCGAGGAGACAGAGAGAGCTACGGCTGCCGTGGGGACAACTCTATTGATCAGGTGGTTGCCATTATTTAAACATTGCGCACAAACACAGATAAGCATGTTACACAAGCGCCATAGCACCCCCTCGCCCCTCCCGACCTGTCATTTCTCAATCGATCCCACAGAAAGATTTCTAAGCCAGAGCCATCCATAAAAGCTCCTTGGTCGCACAAGAGGGAAAGCGCGGCAGTAGCAGCTCCTCTCCCCTGGGCAGGCAACAGGGTCAAAGACACAAAAACACACACACACTGAAGAGCTGAACAGACCTGACCCTTTCAGAATGACCCTTACATTACAGATGATTATTTATTTGATGAACTGTACACTTCCTTGAATATAGTGCCCTGATTAAAACGGAATCTATTCAATGTGGGAGTTTGCTATTTTGCAATTATATTTAAATGTAATTTAGTAGTTGCACAATTGGGTATAGTAATGTAATGAATTACATTTGTGTACAATTTATATTTGCATCAGCATGTTTCCATCCATACCTCTGACTTTTCCCTCAATTGTTTCAATGTCACTGAATAACAGAAACAGAAATCATTCCAATCATGTGTTATTTTTAATGAAAAGTGCAACTTCTAAGGGTTAAAAAGATCCGCTGTACAGGGCTCTCACTACAAGAAAAAGTGTCAAATCCTTTTGAAATGACCTGATGTTTGAATGTTTAAATTGAATCAAGCATTAGGTCTTCTTCAGTTTAAAGAATTTTTTAATACACTACAGTCAATGAAAAGACAGATTAATTATACTGAGTAATTTGTAACATGTCTTTACATCTCAGAAAAAAAAACCATCTGAATTGTACATTAATTTCATAAAAACCATCACCATGGTTTCTGTAATGAAAAAGTTGCTGGTAATAGACACCATAACAGTATATTTGCCATTTGTTATTGTGACATTTTGATGTCAAGCATCCATCTAAGAGTTGGTGAAGTGCCATTTATCTCACTCTGGCTTTTAGCTTACAATGGGACATCACAACGGAGCAGCTTTTCATGCTTCACACACAAATATCTTCATGTTTTAGTGATTTTTATAGATGTAGATACATTTATAAAAAATGCATAAAACACACTATATATGATTTGCTGAGTGTATCATTGCTTTGAAAGAACAGTAGAATAGTAGAAAACATTCAAACATTCTACTAACATTTTTCTTTCTGAAGAATTTAAAGTACTGTTTTAGATTTCTTTTGCTGTTATTATGAAAAATGAAAACAAAATAAGAGATTTTTGCATAGAGTTCCAGTCCACAGGGACCATTGGTTCATTAACTTAAACTTAAATACCATCATACCTTAATTGTGTGAAATATTAGAAAAAAATAATTTAAAATTTGATCAATATTGTCTAGCACTACTTCATGTCAAATGCATTTAGCCCCTGAAACTAGAGACACAAATGAGACACAAAACAGACACAAATGAGTCAACAGGTGCTACGGGCGTCTCTTCCCGTGCCCCCCTCCCATTCATTGCAATGCTATCATGTATTTAAAGCAACAAAGCTTTGGAATGCCGACACTGTCTTCCCCACTGGAAAAAATACAGCATCATCAGTCTTCCTGTAACATAAAACCACAAGACCAGCAAGTGTGAAGTGTAAAGGGCAAGAATACATGCGTGGCGGGTGTTCTTACTCTTGAGAGACATAAAAATAAATGCTCATTTAAATATTGGCTCATCACAGCTCCGGCGAGGGGAGGGAGGCTCATGAGAATGGAAGGCATTTCATGAGGTCAAGCTGACACACTTATGGAGCTCGTCCCAGAAGGGGCATGTCTTTTCAGTCAGCAGTGGGAGTTTTTTGGATGGGGGCTGATTGAGTTTGTTTTTTAGATGTCTGTTATTGCTGAAAGGCTGTTTCATCAAGGAGTATGCATGAACAATCACCTGTCGTTGTTCTTTCCACTGCCTGAGAATGGTCATTCCTATTTAGATCCAGTGCTGTTCCAGCTAAATCAGCCCCTAGGTGTGTTGTACATTTATTTATATTAACCCATATTTTTCAGTAACTACTTTAAATTATTCTATAACTACTATGAGCTGACATTTTGTATAAAGAGAGATTTGCACATTTATTCCTGTTTTACGTTGCACTCACTGAGCTCACATGCTGACTTCCTTTCTGTCAGCACCTAATCCAGCACCTAATTCAAACCTGCTACAGCCGACTTGTTAACAGCTGCTGTGTCGAAAACATTGCTGCCAATTCAAGAAAAGAAAGCTATCAATAACGAGCATCAGCTGCTCTTGCTGAGTATTCAGTGCTTTAAATACAAATTAAAATACATTGCAGTACATTTTTGCTGAGTTGAATGCATTACTTGTTTTGCATAATTTGCTGCACCCAACCTACAGTGTCACCCTTGACTTTATTTCTGTGAATCATTTTGCTTTTATTAGTAAATGTACCATTAAATGTTCAGTCTAACTGTGCAACACTATAAATTAACCTAGCTTTAACTGGCAGGTTGCAAACATGTCATGTTGTATTACCCCTGAGGTATAGGAGCCCACGGCTACTACCATGATAGAATAAATTCTCAGATTTAGACTATTGGCTTTCCTAAAATGGAAAGAGCTCTTTTCTGAGACAAGGGTGCATATCGTTGTTTCTTTAGTCAGCAGAAGCCAAATTCGATTGACAAACAAGAAAGAAGAATAGAGGCAAAATGGAATGTGAATGTTTGTCTTTTTTTGGGGGTGGGGGGAGGTGGTCATGCTATAGATTACCTGTCCTTCGCTTGCAAAATATACATCCCCAGGCACTCTGGTGAATTATTAATTCAAATTTGTCAAAAAAAGGGTTGAGAAGATAAAAAAAAGATATTGATGGGAGGTTGACTTTAATGAACTCATTACGTTTGTATTTTCCACTATGGGCGGTATTTGGACTGCTCCAGGAGTTTAGAGGGAGATGGGGAGATACTTGACCCCTGAATGATTTTCTGCCACTTTATCATAAACAAGAAGATTCTGACATGCCCCTTTACTCTTGTGTGTATGTAATTAGTGTGTGTGAAAGTGGGCTGAATGTAAACTAGACTCTCTAGAGGGTTAGCACACATAAGATTATGTGTGATTTTGTGTGTGTGTGTGTGTGTGTGTGAGAGATCTTTAAGATTGCTACTAGACCCTCCATTTGAACTTGTCATGTACCTCACCTTAGAGCACTATGAACTAGTCCATCCGCAAATGATTAGCTCAGACTTTATGATTCGTAATGAAAAATATACAAACCTGGTTGATGCATCATCCTAATTTTAACATCATGTTCACTTTCACACCATTCTTAACCCCTTGAACCTTACGCTTATTATTCAGTTATTAATGTTATTGTAAATTTAATGTATCTTTGATGTAACTCACTCTTCAGTAACTACTGGGATTTTTTTTATATTTGCCATTTTCCACCCTGTTAGACCTGAGTGGAGTTAGGCCTGTCATAGCAGGGGTGCGAGAGAATGCAACAGCTCTTGAGGGTTGTACAGTAGAAATTGGGTGTCAAGACATTATGACAGTATTCATTAGAGTGCTGCTTTTGGAATAACGCCATGCCCCACTTGTATCCCCTTGTGATCTGCACTCATCAGCAATTAATCCTTTCATCTGTTTAAACCATGTTTGGGCCAAAAGGTTTTTGACAGAAAACTGTTAAATCATTGTCTAGGCAAAACCTTCCATTCATACCTAGGTATATATTTTGAAAAACATGAAGCTGATTGTTGCAAATCACATTCAGATCTATTTTGTGTTAACAAAACATATGGCTTTTCCTTAAACTTTTGATTATTAAATTATTTAATAATGTTTGCTGTTAATGTTTAATAATTTAACAATGATTACTCAATTATAGATTATTATTAAAAAAATTCTAAGAAAGTTCTTATCTCTGGTATCACTGCGAATATATCTCTGTAATTTGATACCACAGTTAATTATGTAACAACTATTCACAGAGCATACTGTGCTTACCAATGTTCAAGTCAGGCCAGTGATGACTAAACAGATGTAAATATATTTCTCCTTACCGCAGGAGGAGGCAGAGCACCTCTCAGCTAGCATTTGTTAAAAGAAGGGCTTGCCCAAGTTTCTCGTGTTTATTTCATCATACCTAAGGCGCTTTTCTCCCCGACTCCCCTCATTTCTGCCCCCTCCTCCGTGTGGCGAGCGGTGCAGGTCAAGCCCGTCCTTGGGCAACCAGGACGTCTCCTCTACCTGTTTAACCCAACAGCGACTGGCTTAGATTTGACTTAATGTATCCCCAGCTGGAGCAGTCCTGTTTAATTCTCTGTAAAAGCAGCGGGCCACGCCAGACACAGCAGTCCAGTTTGAGCAAGGGGGAGCAGATTGAGCCTTCGTGCTTTATTCTGACAACGCTGACCCAAAAGAAAAAAAACACTCTACCTTCTGGCTCTGCACAGCTTAGTCAGGAGGAATGACCCTCCGAGAAACGAGGGAAAAGATGTCATTGATATGCATCATTAACAGCGAGAGAGACAGAGAGAGAGAGACAGAAACTTTGTTTGGATAGTAAAAGATGTCCCGCGGACAACCAGCTTCTTGCTGACAATGAACAGCTTCATCTTTTCATGCTGCATGTAATCATTTGATTGCCCGACAGTCTAAGTGTGCCTGTTTAGTTGACTGTTTTAGACCGATAATATCAAATGTATGCAGAGATCTGTATAAATAAGGTTATCATAATTCTCTTTGATAATACATTGATTCTGAGTTGATCTACAGCTGCAGTTCATCAGTTTTACGTGCTACAAAAATACAACTGGAAGAACCTACCATTCATGGTGATAATAATTTAGCATGCAGAAAACAGAAAAGACTGAAAGAGAAGAACATGGGCATACATAGGCATGAGTGTCTTCATCAAGGTAATAGCTAATAGAGCATTTCTAAACACAAACACAATATGCACATGGCCACTTTGCTATCCAGTGCTTAAAGCAAAGGAAAACACAGTAGATGTGGTAGTTGGGTAAATATTGTTGTACGGTGACTGAACGGACGTTGGCCGTGGTCTCCTGTGGGCCGTGGCATGTCAGATTGTGGCTTTGGGGAAGCGGGGGCCTTCTTGGGTCCACTGTAGGCCAGAGGGCAACAACAGCACCGCCCCCTTCTCTGATTGGTGTGGGTCAGGCAGTAAGGTTAATAATGAATAAAAATGACAATGCACAGGCTTGACTGATTACATGATTGCAGGGTGCTGTAAAGCAAAAGAGGAGAGAAAGCACAAGGTACACTTGCCCTTTGAAACCCCACAGTGACGGTCACAGGGGCTTTAAACACTCACAAACACTACTGTGATGTAAAGTACTGAAAATACACACACACACACACATACACACAGGGCCGCGCCCTGACAGTTTCTCTGTCCGACAACAACTACTGCCCAACAATTGCTGTCCAACAACATTGTTTTTGATTAGCTCTTTTATCTCACCACACAGAAAGGAAGCCATTCATTCCATAGTGACAACAACCTGCTGGAAATGTCAATGGGTTCATAATGTGCGTTTCAAATTTCATGTTATGATTTAACTGGTCATTGATTAAACTATTAGAGGTGAAAATCCATGCCCAAGCGTGTCTTTATTTGCATTATGCATACCAATAAAAAGAAATCAATACAAAATGCTTTATGTAAAGTGTTAGTGGTAGAGAGCCAATGGACAATGATGGAAAATATCTAGACTGCAGATGTTGTGTCTCTTTTTATTTTATGCATTCGGCTTTAATGCCAGTACATTGTTTGTGCATGAATGTACAGTGTTTTAGAATATATATCGATACACTTAATTTTTTATCACATAACATTGTCTGGGGGGGGGGGGTGGTTAGGATAGCTGAGGTGAATTCCTGATATATTTTTTTCACTAGGAAAATCCTTTCCAATTAAAAAACAAAAAAACAGTATTCAGAGGAGATGGGGGCGGCATGTGGATATGTAAGGTCGTCTGGCATGATCGCTGATGAAATGAACAATGTATTGCACAGAACCTAAGGGTCTGGAGTTGAGCTTCGGCACAGCTGTGCTGCACACTGAGGCTGTTTCATGTAAAAAAGTTCATAATTAGTCCCACAGTGGCTAAATGTTGAGACAGAAGATAAGAGTGCTTACCGTGCGATGCTTTGACCTGACTGGATTTTTTTTTCTTTGTCAGCAGGGCATGATCAAGCGTTTCTTGCTGTGGATAAATTAAACAAACAGTAATTCTCTCTCAGCAACCTGGCCTTTTACTTATGGGGGAAGAGATCAAGCCACTGTCATCGATCACCCATCCCACCCCTTTTAAATTTTTCCATGTTCAAAAGCAGCCTCACAATAATTAGCAATTAAAATGGATCTTTTTTTGTATCATTTTTCTTTAATTAGTCTGAAAAAGACATAGGGCTTCAGCAAATCTCAGTAGTTTTGCTCTCACCCTTTGCACACCCCCCTCCTTTTTTTTTTAGCTCATCATAGCCTGAGAAATTTTGAATGTGAAACCGAGAAACCATGGTAACATTTTACATGTGATCATCTTAACCCAGTCAATTTAATTAGAACAGTGAGGTTGAGCTCTGCAAACAGGGAAGGCACATGGCAAGGCGCTCCATTACCAGTATCTTCCCAGTTTTTTTCAGATGGCAAGGGATATACAGTGCAAATTTTCTACATCACTTGAACCTGTGCCTTCTGGCCTCGCACCCAAAAAACAATGAGTGACAGGGCTGGAAAGTTGTTTATTTTTTCAGCCGGGGAAAAAATCGCAGGGGTTGGAGCAGGAGCTTTGTAATTGGTTGTCTCCTGATGGGCTCCTCCTCCTCCCCCCTCCCTCACCTTGTCCTTTGCTTGCCCGGCGGTGTCACCCAGGGGTCAGGGAGAACATCCTCGCTCGGTGCCATGAAGGACTCGTAGCTCGTTCTACAGACCTCATTACACGCTGAAGTATATCTCCCCCTCCTCCTCTTGCTTGCTCTTTTCTGCCCATCCTCTCCCACTTTTTCTGGCGGGCGATGTAGTCGTGCCTTATTCCTTAGCAAGGGAAAGCAGAAAGCAGAGTGCCAGCTGCCTCATTAGCCGTGGATGGGTGCGTCCGGGTACAATCAGTTGCTGGTGTCAGGGGAGGGCACAGGGACCCCGCTGGTGGAGCGAATACTGGGATGGCCAGGCTCATGCTCAACCCCAGGTCAAAAGGATTAATAAAAGATCACATAGCACAAGCCCCTCTGACCTGATTAAATGTGGTCACTCACCAGGGATTCATTAGTACCTCATATATTACACCACCAGCCATTTAGGCAGGTAGACCTTCATCTGCTAGAATACTTGCGATTTACTCCATGATTTTACAGAACACCACTATTAATTTTGCTACAGAACTGAGGATGCGCATGCCACAATTTTTTAACAACTGACACTACAGAATATATACAGATTATTATGTATTTATTTTCTTTAAGATTACTTCATACATACACTATATGTCGTACATTTCTTTTTCACGTAAGACAGAATTCTAAAAATGTTAATATAAAAAATGGAAGGTGACACTTGTTTTTGTGATTTGTGGCAGTAGCAGTAATGTTGGTGTGAAGCCTCCATGCATTCACAGTCTCATACTGCATAATTCACATTCTCCAAGGCAGGATGTCCCTGGAGATCTCTTTCCAGTACTTGATTCTCATTTCACCCTGAATCTCTTGAGAGAATCTGAGCAACAAAAAAAAAAAAAAAGAGAGACCAGGATGTGCGTTGGTTCATGTTTTTCATATGTGTTGATAAGTCAGTCTGTTTCTTATCCAGCAGGTGCCTATAACTATTTGTTTTTCTCCTTTATTCTCTAGACGTAAAGAACCTGGAGAACTTTCACTTGGTAGAAAGCGTCCAGGAGCAGGTCAACGCTGCACTGCTAGACTACGTGATGTGCAACTACCCTCAGCAGACAGACAAGTTTGGCCAGCTGCTGCTACGGCTGCCAGAAATCCGTGCTATCAGTCTGCAGGCCGAGGAGTACCTCTATTACAAGCACCTGAACGGGGACGTGCCCTGCAACAACCTGCTTATTGAGATGCTGCATGCCAAACGCGCCTGAACACTAAGAACGAAGTGTTTTTCCACTTGTCTGACTCAACATGCCACACTCATTTGCTCCAGGCAACATCCTTCCAGTCCAGCATCATAACCAACCATAGTCTTCAAAGAAACAGATGCCCACACACGATGACTTGACTTTGTGGTTATCATCACAGTGGGCTGAACAGTTCATGTTGATCGGTTTGGGCCAAATGAAGGGGAGAGGAAGTAAATGAACACTTGAAAATGACAGTTTGGCTCACATTTTTTCTACCCGATCAAATGAGAAAACGAGACAAAACAGTGATGTAAAGACTTTTCATCTGTTGGTACACTTCTGATGAATCGCAAGCACCATCACCTGTTTTGTGAGCAGATGAACTTAAGATAAACGCATCTCCTTTTCATCAAGACCGGAAGTGGATAGGTTAAGCTGACCACAACTATCCTCTCCTCAAAGACTTAAACTGCATTGTCAGCATCGGACCTGTATTTCGATGGACACTCAGCCAGGCGGCTCCCTCATGTCTGTTTTAAGGCACACAAGTCACAACAGCGCTCGAGGTGAACTGAAGCAGCTGGCATTTTGGCATGCCCGCAACTGTGCCACGCAGAGAGACTAGTTTGCAGCCCCTCACCAAAAAACATGCATAAACGTGACAAACAGTATCATTCAAAATGGCAGGCAACTCTTCCTACATACACACACACACAAATCAGTTTATGAACTTTTACCTCAAAACAAATGACCTTGTTTTTATTTCTAAGTTATTACATAGATTTGTTTGACCGTATGATTTTACCAGTGCATTTGTGGATCGAAAACAAAAGAAAACAACTTTTTTCCCCTTAAACCCCAACCTTTCATTAAGAGATGGAAGACACAGTTCCAGAGCCAAGATGAAGAAGTATTTCCTCAGACAAAACAAGACCAAAGCCTGCTGCAGAACAAAAAAAAAAAACAAAAAAGAGAAACAACTTTAACTATCAGTATTATGAATTTGTGATGTCACAGTTATGTGAGTCTTGCCTTATTTCATTATCATGCTAGCTAACCGTGCTGATGTGAACTATAACATGTAAAATAAAAAAGTACATATATATAAATATATATAAAGTATTAATGTAATACAATTAAGAAGAGACAAGAGGTGTTTACATTCATGTGGTCATGTGGGAGAGAACTGTGATGTAAATTGGAGGTGAGATAAATTGCAAAGCAATGATTTCTTATAAAAAAAAAAGAAAAGAAAAAGAGAGAAAAAAAAATGTTCCTCTGGTTTGCTTTCTTTGGTGTGTACAGTTTTCATCTTGACCAGTACTTAATTATGTCGTGAGACACTAAAATCAGAGAGAAATCTCACTTAATATTTGTGTTTGGTCATTTGATCAGTTTTTCGCTGATTGTGCTAGCTTTTTTCTGTCAATTTTATTTTGTAGAACACCTTCTTTTGTTCTACCTTCTAAGTGTATGCCACTGGTTAAACTTAAACATAATTTATTGTGTCCTGGTTTCACCCATGTGTTGAAAGCACTGGGGAGGGGTCAAAAACAATGTATTTGTTTACTAAAGCATGTTTTTTTTAAAAAAATTGTATATACAAGATGCAGTTCAGGAGCCAAACCGTGATCCCATTCATTTACATTAAATGTCTGTCCATCTCGCCACTGTAAATGATGACAGCAGTATTCCAGTGAAGTGGTGTGACTGACTGTTGCGTCCTTTTCTATAATAGGGTTTCAAACAGAACATATCCATCACAGGCTTGTGTGTTCTATACCAAAGACAGCATCTGTCCTCTGACTTGTAATTACCTGTTCTGCATCACAGTGAATGGACGACAGCTCTGAGCTTTTATCTTCATCTATTGATCAGACTGGCATTCCATATGGTCAGTTGGAAGGCTCTGGATGTCTTACACAAGTGTTGGGTTGTGATTAGTGTTGGGACAATAATCAATTTCAACACTGATTGTTTGTTTCAGTTATTAATTAAAATAATTGCCATGGTCTCATCACATTTATTGAATTTTGACATGTACACAAAAAACAAATGCTCTTTCCCCATGTTTTAACGTCATAATCCTCTCAGATTTAGTCACCTTGGAATAATAAAAAAGGTTTTACACTTGCAATACCCAGATCTATTCATAACATTCAGTGGGTTGGGTATCACAAACCAGTGTCAATTAAAACGATCAGTGTACACTCAAGAACATGTCCCAGAGATACCCATAAGACTTTTGTTTGTATATTTGAATACAAAACCCTTGCAATGTCCTACCGGTGAAACGATCTTGCGGTATCTTTGAGATTATACATTACAGTTTAACATGATCCGTTTAATCATGATAGTGGACTTTCCAATTGCCCAGAACATCATTCTCGATTTGTTTTTGCCACTATCTTGACAATCTCAAACCTACTGCACTCATCTCCTTTTCACCTCTGTACAAATAACCTTATCCTCAAAGTTCTGCAGCCTTGTATGTCCAAAATCCTCTGAGTGTTGAGATTGTGAGCTACTTCAAAAGCCCTGAATGCCACAGCCTGAGCCACTTCCTGCCATGAAGAGTTTCTTTAGCAACTGGTGGAATCTGTCCCTCATATTTCAATAAATGACTATTATGCAAATTGCCTGATTATTGCTATTTTCTCTCTTTACAAATATAGATATGTAGACTGATGTTAAAAGAATAAAGAAATGTACATGCAGTAGATCTAATCAAAATCCAGGATTACATGCAGTAGAGACAGTATATCTAATCAGAAGTCAAAGAAGGTGGTACTGATGCTGATAATGCCAATTCTATATTTGGCACATACCATGTCAAAGTAGTTATTGTAAATAAATAGTGAAAACACACCTCAGGCAATAGAAATTACTGAAGGTAGGTCTATTAAGGCTAGCTCTCGATCGTATCCTAAATAAAATGAGGTTAAGACTATTAAGAAAAACATATGGTCAAGTATGGAACACTTTGATTTAAATATTATATTAATCAGAAATTATTGAAGGGTACAGTGAAAAGCTGGTCAACTTGAGAGAGTTTAAAGAACTGAATAAATGATTTAAAATATATGATCAAAGTCATGTCAAAAACATTTAAATCCAATTTTGTCCAGTATTATTTCTTTCTAGCTCCCCTTGCATTTTAGGACAAACAGACCAACAGAAAAGGTCTATAATTACTAGCTAAATGTACTTTATTCCTTAATGTTAGTATTTTGGAGGCTTTTATGATAATTTATATGAAATGGTAATAATTATATTATTTCAATTACAAAAGTTTGCCTCATGAATCTATAATACATTTTAAGTAGCAAGCACAAAACATGCGAGTGTGTATTTACAACAGACACATATAATAAAACTACACATTGTATTATTCAAAAATATATAGGTGGATTAAATTAGTTTCAGAAAGGATCCATGCTGTGGTGCTGCGGAGATGAGCTTGACGCTTGGCAGGAGGTCATTTCTTCATCCATGGGAACATGGAGACTACAGGAATCTGCCCTAAACTCCATTGGTGCGACATGTTCCTAAAAGAAGAAAATCCAAAGCATAAAAAGCCATTAATTCTCAGTTTGAGAAAAGAATGTAATTTGGATACGTGCACAAGGAGCAAGTTGAGAAAGTTGATATCCACAGCTTGGCTGGTGTGACGGCCACACCACGTAGAATGAGTTCAATCAAGACTGAGAACGGGGCATACACTGTTCATGCAGGCAGCAATTACACTGCCCTGATTGTTTATTTTTGGCAGCTTGAGTTGTTCAGAAACAGAAGCACAGAGGACTGGATTGGATGGCTTTCAGTCAAAAGCCGAAGAAGATGCCATTCAGAGACGGTCTATCAAAAATAGCAGCAACGTGGGCACATACACATCTGTTTCAGCTTTATTGAGCCAAACCCTGGGACTGACACAGCCACAAGATTTACTGAAGGCCTCCATTTTGAGAGCCACCCTGCTGAACTGGGGAGCAAGCGAAGGTTTTGTGACGATGATACAGATGTAGCTGTCCCGGATTCTATGTGACGATGGAAGAAGTAGAATGACTGACTAATTCACGGTGCACATATTTATTGCTAATTACATTTGCACAAAGAAAATATAGATTGGATTCTAGAAAATGCCTATACCAAAGAATTACCAAAGTGCAAAAACAGAAGGAATGCAAATAATGTAATAATGTAAGTCAATTTGACCTCAATTGTTTGACCTCACTTGTTTGACCTCATGCTTTTCTTAAAAATGCCAAACAGCCCTCCATAGAAAAGATTTTCACCTCAACATACTGTCTAAAGCAATAAGTTCACAATCAGCAATACAGAGAAGCTCAAATAGTGTTCCAGGCTTTACAAAACTTTTAAACAACCGAAATGTAAGAATTAATAGGTGCATATTAAATAGAAACACTTTGATTGTTATGCTAAACCTAACCTGAACATGCAAAACAAATGCAGGGGATTTGAAATGAACCACAGTGAAGGTCACAGTCGTTTCATTTAAATGCATGTATTATGCATAGCTTTATGTTTAAAAGAGAGACCCCAAAAGCACTAATCTGTATTTTCTATCCTTATTAGTCATTAGAAAAGGGGGGAAAATTTAAGCACCTGGACCTCGCTCTCAGCATTCCATTAATTACTTGGACAATAGCACAACTTTAGAGGCAGAATTTTCAATTTTGAACGCAGGACAAAAAGATAGGGAGACAAAAAGACAGGAAGACGGAGAAAAAAACCCCGAAGCGTACGTATTCAGCTTCTTCATGCTATACTGGCACTTAAAACCTACAGACCTTCCATACAAAATACAAAAAAAGAGACTCAAGGTTACGTCCGATTGAAAAACCCCACAAACATCCACTTCAGAAATCCATTTAGAGCCAGCGCTGGAGCATCTAATTCAAACATGTCGTTCTGTTGAAACGGTCGTGCTCAGTCTTCAAAAATGTTCTATTTTGCCACTCATGTTTACCTCGTCTCTTTGTAAAAGCGATTAAACTCCCGTGTTCTTTAGCAAAGACAATCTCACAAGACCAGATGCTCAGTTCCAACAGCCAGTTATATGTGAAAAACGACCTTTTGTTGTCAGAAATGCTGGGCTGCTTGTATCTGTAACAGTACACCAACTTCTGATGAAGAAGCGGATAGGATACATCTTGGATACAAAACAGTTCTCCAAAAATAGTCAAAACCACTGCCATTATTTTTGTCAGCTACTTCAGTTGAACATCTGAGAAGTTGTTGGTTGAGTAGAATTAATTCGTCTTTAACTGTAGTTTCAAAATGGGATCAAACTTTCCTTTACATACTTCATCTGCAGACCAACGACACCATTTTGCTATGACCATTCAACTGCCCACTGACATTCGCCTAATGTGCAATTATTCTTAGATAAAAACAAGCACAGCAATAAACAAAGGTATTCCTGAATAAATTCACCCCTCTAAACTGAGAATGGGGATGTCCAAGGTCATAGCTTCATTGTGTCTCACCCAACTGAATCCAGCCAGATTCAATAGTTAAGTGTTTCTTTGTTGCCTGACAATAGGACTGTGGTCTTCATACACACAGCATTTGATAAATCGGCTTCAAAATGTCACTGAAGGTTACCTTGGATGGCCTTGAGAGCCCAGGCAAATAAAAAAATTCTGATAGACATAAACACACACATACACATATAAACACGCACAAAGAAAACATGGACACACATAGTCATGCACACATATACATTCTCAACAATAAAGGTACCAAAAAGGGTAGAAGAATAATATATTTATATATATCCAGGATTTTTTAAAAGGTTTTTTAAACCAATGAAGGCTTCACCCTGCTACATAACACTGACATAACTGTGCCATAAATATATCATTAGAGGTGTTATATAGTGTTGTGGCTTGTCATGACAGATTATGTCAATTAATATAATATAACCATTGCCAGTAATTCTCATGACAGATGCTACAATGTTTGATGTCATACATTAAATTGATTGTTGTGTAGCAAGGTTTAAGTAACATGTTACATTTTTTCTCTAAAACTGTACATCCAAGATCCAACCATTTAGGAACATTTATTTTTAACTGTGTGTGTACACCGATCAGACACAACAAGGACAGGTGGAGTAAAAACTTTTATAATGATTATCTTGTTACAATGGCACCTGTCAAGTGGTGGGATATATTAGGCAAATAAGTGACATATAAGTGAACAGTCAGCTCTTCAAGTTGATGAAGCAGGAGAAATAGTAATACAATTGTAAGGATCTGAGCATCTTCAGCAAGGGCCAAATTGTGATGGCTACATAACTGGTATAAAGCAGCAATTTTCAATGGTTAGTATCTACCAAAAGTCCAAGAAAGAGCAAACAGTGAACCAGTAATAGGGTACATAGATGCACATAGACAGTGTCTGGACCAAACCCACAGAAGAGGGCATACGGCAAATTGCTGAAAAAGTTCATGCTGACTACGGTAGGAACTGCTGTCACACACAAGAAAGTGCCTACAATGGGCATGTGAGCATCAGAACTGTACCATGAAGCAATGGAAGAAGGTGGCCTGGTCTGACGAAACACATTTTCTTCTACTTTATGTGGACGAACTGGTCTGTGTGCATTGCTTACCTAAACAATTGATGGCACCAAGATGGACTATGGGAAGAAGGCAAGCCAGCTGAGGTTTTGAGGATTTCTAGGATGTGACTGACAAACTAATCCGATCACAGAGGTCCCACCTCACAACTTACAGGTCCTGGTTTTAATATTATGACTGATCAATGAATATGAACATGAACAGAAACAGAGTAAGTACTTGCAAACATAGCAATGATGTTACTGCTACATGTTGCATTTATGACAATATATACAATAGTAAAACATTACTAAATCCTTGATATGATGTGGTAAAGACTGGCCTGCATTATTTCTGATTTTTGTTCACCTTCATCTAAAGTTCAGCAGGGACCTCATTTGCATATTACAGTTTTCCTCAATATCTGTATTGCAAAGACTAACAATAATGATTTAGAAAGTGAGTGTTACATAGCTCTACTGCACAGCAACAGAATGAGTTCATGGTGCAAAGACTTAGCATCATGGACCCTCTCAATTGTTGGAGCTGTGTTGATTAGCGTATGAGCAGGACATCTCCAGTGAGGATAAAAAAGCCTTGAATTGTGACGCACTGATGGAAAACTAAGGAAATAACAGCAGGCAGAGGTGAGTAGATACACGTTCATGTAGACACAGCATTGAATCAAACAAGACAAGCTGTTTATTCGGTGAGGCTAAGCCCACTAAAAATAAAGGTCCCAAATGTCATCCTTTGTACTGATGCCCCTCACAGGTCTCATATACAAATATATTAAAGCTCTGGATTACATTTAACTACCACAGCTTTTTAAAATGCAGTTTTCTTTACTGAGGGATGACTGGTATGCTGGATGGTATTCCAAAACAAATCTAGGTTTTTAAGTGCAGTATGCAAGATTTCTCTCCCTCAAGGTTAATGAGGATGTGAATTTAGATTGCAGTACTTGTTTCTGCTACACTAATTCACAATGTGACACATCTTTATCTCCATACTCTTCATTATCTTAAACTTATGAATTTAGCCTTAAATCAGCCAGATAATTGTTCACATGTACTTCCTAAAAGAGAACAATGACAGGAAAAAAAAAAACAATTTAAAGATTCCTCAAGGGGGGAAAACACAGCTTGAAAGGCCCAGAAGCCAGCAGGAGATGAGAAGAACAACCAAGTCTCTTACATCCCCCTCCCCATCACCCTTTACGAAAAGAGTTCCGAAAAACCTTTGGCTCTTTCCCTCTCTCGAACACATGCTCTCTCCCTCTCTTTCTTTGATAAACAGCTGTTCATAAACAGCAGATAGGAAATGGCAAATAAGCGGTTATTTAGTCTGCCAGCAGCTCCTATGAGACCGTGCGGTTCCACCACAGCGGTGGCTTCCCGACAGAAGCCACTTGATATCAGAGAGGCCTGTGTGTGCCAAATGAACATGACACGCTCAAAAAAAAAAAAGAACCACATCACACAGGCTGGAGCCCTGGACCATCAAAGAGAATGTAGAAGGAGCTCCAGGGACTTGCATCTGTTCCAGCAAGCAGAGGAGAACCAGGCTGGATCTTGTCACCTGAAGAGATGACAGGCCAAGCCTGTCAAGCTGTTGTTGACCTGTGTCAGACCTGTCCATTTCTCCACTGGATCTACCATTGGATATACCAACGGAGTTGTAGGGCGGCTTCATAACATGTGTTTGAGTGTACCCAATATTTACAAACCTTTCAACACTTCAGATTTACACACTTTTCTCATTAACCAAAAAGTATACAATCAAACAAGACATATGTTGTGACTAAAGTTTGTGTTACACAGAAAGTACAAGGCTTAGAAAGCTATAAAATAAATGATCATGGTTTTAAAATGTCTCCAATTACTGTTTTTAGCTATGCATAGCCTCACAGCATGGTAAAAAAGTTGCACAAATACTGTATGATATTTAAATAATCTCACTTTAAAAAGAACAAAGTTCATGAATGAATTTAAATAATTAATGTGACTACATCAGTTACTGTTTCCCTACTGGACCAAAAGCAAAATTCAAAGAGTCTATTAAGTGTGTTGTGCTACTCTTGCTCCATCAACGACCAACTGGCATAACAGAGATGAGAGCACAATATTATTATCTGTTCAAATCTTTTGAAATCATCTATGTATTAGACATAATTGTGTTTCTATGAGTCAGCGTCTGTATGTGTCGAAAAAATTCATATATACAAAAACAGATTAAGCATAACACTGATGGAATGCAGTGCAGTCCAGACCTTTTTTCGGAGGTGTGTGTGGTAAATCTTCAAACAGAATTAAGTCAGGTTAGTGTATTGCTACAGACAGAAACCAGAGCTAATATAAAGCCAGTTATGCACTTTCACCATGCTGAAGCTTAACACTCAGGCAGAGGATGTACTGATCAGTGAATGCAACACATGGAAGAAGCAGGGGCAGAGGTCTACAGCTGAAGTAGCAAAATAAGATCAATACTTTTCCACAGATGAGCTGTAGAGATCCTCTGTGTGAAGCCTTCAAACCAGGTGCTGCTGTGGAACCGCTACTACTAACAAGTACAGTACACTACAGCATCAAACACAATGATAGGAAAAAGCAATCATCAAATCCAGACCAAACACACGCACAACTTTCAAGGTCTGAGCAAACAGCCACTGCTATGCCATACCACCCACCCAGAAAGAGCGCGACCAATTTTGCTCTCTTGGGCACAACTGGCTTGAGGTTAAACTCGCCATTTGCCAGCAACGGGGCCTACACTTCAGTAGTTGCGCCACTTGTGTATTTGTGATCAAGCTGAATATACTTGCTAAATGATAAATCTTAAATATGTATACATTTGCATACCAAAAATTTAGCCTTTGGTTGATACCAGAAAATTTAGACTGCCGAGAAAGGATTTAATCCATGTTTTATTTTTTTGCAAAGCACTATTAAGTCCAAATCTAACATAAATCCACATACGAGTAAAACCTAAGGAAACCGTTCAATGATATCCTTCAGAATATGGTTAGTAATTAACAAGTAAAATGGTGTCAACTGAGATTTTTTATTCTGTATGTAGAGAAATATAACTACAAAACAACTGTAAAATATAACTCTATTATGATGTGAGATGATGAACCATTTTGTAAATGTTGTCATTAGGCCATTCACATATTCCATTTAGATTCTACAGGAAACAAGCTTTCCAGTGACACATGCCACATGGTTAGGCTGAGTGTGGAAAGAGCTAGATACACTGACACTGCAATAGCTGTAATTTATCCAAATATATATATATATTTAAAAGTACATTGATATATTAAATATAGTGTGATACTGATCTACATAAATAAAAAAGGTTAACAGAACATAAGAATAGTATAATGCAATGACTTGGTACTATGCAGTTACTTTACAGTTGTTGTACAGTTTTCTATAATTGCCTTTTTGTGATACAAGCAATTGTTCTATAGCTGTGTTTTTCCCTATCTTGGTCCTGGAGGACCACTTTTTGCAAGTTTAGGTGTTTTCCCCTGTCCCAAATACTCAAATATAATCGGCTTTTTAATAACTCCTTACTGAACTGAAGTAGGTTTGTTAAAGCAGGGAAACATAAAAAAACTGTTCTCGAAAAATTGTGATACTTTTGTATATTGTGTCATTTTTATGACAATGGTAGCATGTCATCTTAAAAGGAGCTTGAGAAACTCAAACAGATGCGTGCATAAATGATAAACCTAGTTACAATGTGGATAAAATAGTGCAAATTAAAGCGTCTCATTTGAATTTAAGGGCTTTTTCCCCTAATGTATGTAAGGACTTCAGTAAGCACAAGTTTCCTCTAATATAAATGTCAGGCTGAAATTCGCTGCTTATGAATAGTGAACACACATGGCAGGGGAGCATCTTCAATGAAGAGAGAGAGAGAGAGAGAGAGAGAGAGAGAGAGAGAGAGAGAGAGAGAGAGAAAGAGAGATAGCAACTACTGAGAGAGAGAGAGCAACTCTCATTACTGTTCTAGTATGTTTCTCTAATGACTTCACTGGGAGACCACCATAAACCCCTGCTAGCCTCTCACCACTGCTAACCAACAGCACTACTCCACAGCTACAAAGGCTTTCAATAAAACATTTATCTACTCCAACATCTATCTGAACATACTAGTCAAGCGTGGGGGGGTATATCAGATCTTTTTAGATCAGGGATCTTTTTTCATTTCTACGTTTTTAAGTTGTGAGAATTTTTTTAACCCTTCTTCATCCATGTGGACAAATGGTACACACAGAGAATGAGAGGTCATGTTCAGGCTGGTGCACTACACTTCTAATGGCTTTATCTCAAGCTCCTGACCTGCAATGTGAGGTAAACAGGAAAATGCTTGCAGGATGGAAGGAAGTGGTCTTTATTATTTTTTTTTTCCCTTTTTTCCCCAGACTGTTGCAAACTGCTACATATAGTGGACACAGATCAATTTCTCAAATGGACACTGATAATTGACAAATAGCAAAGATGTTTACAAAGGATAAAGGACGAACTGTGATGTTCCTGTCACCAGCATTTGTTGTTGAAAGCCTATGCATTTGCTCTTTATGACTCCATTCAAGTGTGATGAGTTCTGAATTTGTTTGGTGAATCCCGCTGAGAAATGCATAATACAAAGGTTAGGGTAATTTATGTCGGTGTCTTACAACATATAACCCAGCATCTGATAATCAGATTTACACATTATAATGTAACTTTTTTGTGACAGGAAGTATACCTATCCTGCAAACGACAGGTACAGAATTATTTAATAGGTTGTAAATGTTAATGGTTCCTCAGTAGTTTTTCATGGTTTCTTTGTTATGATACGTTGGAATCAGCCATGTTACTGCCTTTTTGCTGTTTATGTTAATAGTTTAGTGAATAATTAGTTCATTAGAATGGGGAACAACGTCTCCTGGCTACAACATAGATTTGTAAACAAACACAGTGATTTATAAAGAAAGTCATTGAGAGGGGTTTGATGTCAAAATGTTTTACTGTAGAGAATCTTTCTGATTCTGTTTTATTTGCTATCCAAAACCAAACCTACACATGTGAACCTACACATATTTCTGTTTTATATGTAAATAAATAAATACCACATGTTGGTATGGTACACATACCATGCTGATAATTGTGTAATAGTAGTAAGTCTGAAAATAAAAATTCTGCATTTAAGTGTCATTTCCTCCTACAATGCCCAACATAAACCTCTCTGGAGTAAATGGTTTTAAAATTTCATTTTAGGCCAAAATCAATTTTTTTTCCAAACTCTCATAAAATAATGACTGAGGCACCAGAAAACATATTCACAATCATTTCTTGTAATAACATCCTGCAGTGCACCGTTTAGGGACAGCAAAGACTTTCAGAGTGTTTGTATAACCATAATATTGTCCTAGAACTATACACATTTTTCAAATTAAATAAATATTAATTTGTTACAAAACCTCTAATTAATATATTAAGAAAATAAGCAGTATTTATTGATATTACTAATTAATTAAAAAACAAGTGTATATCCAGAAGCACAAAACACCAAAATGAGTCAAATAAGCATTTGTGAAAAAATATGAGTGTTTTTCTATATTTATTTTTGATTTAATCGCAATCCTTCTGTCTGTAAATAAAATACAGAAGATTCACATGATATAATCCACTGATCCTTTCTAGTCATGTCAAGGGTCACCTGCTTTAAAACTCGAGGCTTGGGGTCAACACAGGGCCTGTAGGAAGTGATTTCATGAGTGAAAAGATGTCAGCTTGTTTTCCTTTTTTCTTTTCCTGTTGTGTTCTGATAGGGACTTCCTCTCTAGTGGGAGTGGAAGTGGGTGTCACTCTCCAATCCACCCACGCCATGAGCGGAAATGTCCATCACACATACACCACTATTCCAGTGGTGCTGGGGTGAGGGGTGGGGCCTGGGGAGATGAACGTCTCTGTGTGGGATTCCGCTCTGATGATTAATTAACATTTTGTCTCCATGCTGGTGACACCAGGATGAGTGTCTCCTGCTTTGGTTTTTTATCTCCCACGTATTTCACACCCATTCACAAAAACACACAGGCACTGAGGGCACAGTGACCTACGCAAGTTTATATGGGTTTAGCCTTCCTGATAATGTACTAAGACAGATGAAAAAAGTTCAAAAGCGTTTACTCCTAAAGTCTCCTACATTCTCCTAAACCCCTTAAACTGCAATGGCCACATCAATTCTTCACTGTTGTAACTACATATTACTTATATATTAGTATCATACAAATTACTTACTTTAACAAATAAAAGTTTTAATATTATTACTTATAATATTAATTACTGTGGAGTAGGCTTGCAGTTTACTGTTTGATGTTTTAATCCACAGTCTAAGCTTATTATTTAATTCTCTTAAGACTATAAATTACTTGCACTAACATGTAAACTAATACGTAAATTGTGTAGTTATGAGAGTAAAGAATTGAAGGCTCACATTCAGGCCAGTGCTGGTGGTCCTGCTGTGGTCTTAGTCACAGGGACTCAGGTGGCTGGGACAGCGTGACATAAGCAACCACTGCACCACTCTCTTCCTCTCCACGCTGAAAGATTAGTAGGAGCAAGTGTCCTGCCGGCAGTGCCCCCCAGCCGCAGGAAATAACATCAGCAGCCGTGTCTAACGAGGATGTGAGCCGCTGCGATGGCACATTAACGACTGGGCCTCAGACAGACAGCCGCATCTCCAGAACAAAAGACAATATGGCCACGATTCAATGAGAATTGTTTAATATGGGACAATAGCAACACATGGGTAGCACTTCAAAGAGGCTGGGAAAGGGAGTTTAACAGCACTTGGGTTTTAAACTATTTGGTGTTTTTCCCTATAACTCTGTGATATTTATATAAAGGTTATTTTCATGAGACTGTGTGAGAATTTCTCACAGGATGGAAATATTGTACCTAATCACCCAATACATAATTGCCTAAATATCTGTTAAAATTATTTGATGGGTCACATTTTAGTGACAGTACATAAAAATGGCTAATATTTTTTTACAAAACGATAAATAACATTATGTAACATGCAGTATGTGCCAAAAAATCATATATTCTCAACAGCAGAGAACATTTGTTTACACAACGTAATGAATTCTATTATTATTTTGTTATACTCTGCATTGTTATTTGTGAATTTCTTATGTCAAAAACTGTGACCACAAATGGCACTTATATGCTAGAAAGGACTTTAGTTTCTGTTGTTTTGCTCTATGCTGCTATTTTTGAAATGGTATATTAACTGTAGTAAAGAAACTGTTTTGTTTTTTTTGTTTCATCTTCTAATACTTAGAAGGAACACTGATTATCCGTCACTTGTCTGATGACCCTCATATAAACCATGAGATGGTTTTGCAGAGTAAACATTTTCACTGATAGTTTTAGTTCTGAACACGACTGCACAGGAAATGAAGAGAACAAACATTTGTTTTAATCTTTATTTATTATTACCATATTTGTTTTCATTATCCTATTGTAGATTACTTTTGATTTTCTTATGTTTTTACACCTACTTCTATGCCTATTTAATTTTAAATTTATTCTGACATAAATTCTTGCCTGTTTTTCTCTTTTAGCTGAAAATCGAAAATGCTATTTCTTACTGAAAGCCACTTACTATACAGTGGCTAAAATATTAATTGGGCCAAATATTAGGCCAGATATTTAATGGGCTAAATGTCAGGCTATATATTGGAAAGTCTAAATGTCAGGCTAAATACTGGTACTCATTTACACTGTGGTGATGAAAGACTTCACAAAGTTCACAGAAGACTTCATGTTATAGCACTGCAATAAACAGCCATAAACTATGCGTTTAGGAGAAAAAACACATTCTGATCAGTTCCAATTTTACTTATGTCAAGAGACTTTCTGGTATCTTTCTCTCTTGTCCTCATTTGAATGGAATGGCGGACCTCTCGTGCGGCAGGGCAGCCAGCTCTGACAAGCACAGTGCAGGTGTGAAATAGAACAGGAATTAGTACAGCACCTCCGCTGGTGAGTAACAAGCCTGCGAGTCAGGAGATCCCTGTGGGGGAGACTGAGAGTGTGTGTGTGTGTGTGTGTGTGTGTGTGTGTGTGTGTGTGTGTGTGTGTGTGTGTGTGTGTGTGTGTG
>JBBJLS010000039.1:13330125-13340376 GCA_037577275.1 Bryconaethiops microstoma
TATATATATACACACATTTGCTCATTGTGTAGATACATATCACTATTAGTCTACATTTAGTTTACATATAGTTTATATATACATATATGTATATATTTTATAATACAGATGTCCGTATTTTATTTCTAGATTGTATAGTGTACATTGTATACTGTACTGTTGGTGTAGTATTTTTATTTTTATTTTATTTTATTCTATTCTATTGTTTTCTTAATTTTTGCAGCTCCTAACTTTGTGCTGTCCACTTTCTGCCGTGACAAAGCAAATTTCCCACTTGTGGGACTAAAAAAAGGTTTATTTTATCTTATCTTATAATATTCTGTATCTGCAAGCGGTCATATTGTTTTCATCCATCTGTGTATGTCTAGAATGCTTATACCTACTCTGTTGTACTTTGCAATTTCTGTTGCTGTGTGTACCATTGACCTTGCATGAATGAGGGCAAATAAAGGTAAATTAAACTGAGTTCAATTCAAATTAAAAGAAGAAATGGCAAAAAGACAGGTCAGGAAGTTTTTACTTTTGGGAAATATTGAGCCATGTTGTCTTGGCCTGCCCTCTTTCATTCCCACACTGAGACAAGCCAGGCTCTGCAGGATAATCACAGTCTAATAGAGGAGAATATTGAAAGCAGCAGCTCAAGCACCAGATCCTCTTTCTTACCCCTCTCACCTCCTTCCCTAGCAAAATGTTAGCACATGGCCACACGAGATATTGATCATTTTATAACAGCAATCAACCATTACAAAAACAAGAGACCTTTCAGCTGACGTTCGTTTGCTGTTTGCTTTGGAGGCTTCTTTGCCAATGGCAACGGGAAACCTGTCTCTTTTGAAAATTTTCAAAAAATGCAATGGCAGCTGCGAAACCATTCCAGAAAGCAAAAAGATCCACAGAGCTTTAGCAGGAAAAACTAACACAGTCACAGTCATAGACCTTTTCACTGCTCACATTTTCATTTTCAGGAATGAGAAAAATGAAGAAACCCTGGACATTTCATTGAAAAAACTCTTTTCATAGACATACACAAACGGAGTGGCTGGCACATATGGAAAATTACCTGCTCCCTTGTGTTTGTTTGCATGGTTTGCGGCGTTTTTTTCTTGTTTTATCTCCCTAAGATGAAATTGTAAGGTTGTTCTCTCTCAGGTGTCCTATTTACCATGCATGTATGTTGCATGCTGGGAAAGCAAGACATGTCCGCATATTGGGCCTCTTTTTAATGATTTTCCCCAACCTGCACATCTGCTGCTGTTTTAATTAATACTCTAAGGAGGTTCCTCAGGACTAATCAAAACTATTGTCACTTATGAGGCCAGGGCTTTGTTAAAAGAGAACTAGGTACTTCTTGTAGAACCAGGCTACTTAATTGCCCCTCATTTGGATAAACAAGAGAAACAATCAATGAAAAACGGCAAAAATATAATGACACTTTTGACTAAGGGTGCATAATACGTTAGCGGGTGATATATTATCAGTCCGATAGTGGAATTACAAATGATAATGACAGGTGATAATTTGGCACCTCGTTTTTAGGTGGTGCACACTCAAAGCTGAACAGCATAGCTGACTGACACACATGTGATCACTAGTGCCATTCATGGAGGATCGAAGGCTTGATTTCTCAAACAGTGGAAAGTCTACGGCCATAAAAATAGCACTTTTAAAATTGATAAACAATTAATCTAAATGATTTTTTTTGCATTTTTGTCCCCAGATGGAAATCTTCCAGTCACACAATACTACCAGTTCTATAAAAATGAAGGCTAGCATTTACTTCCTCTGTGAGCCACCAGAGCTTTTTGTTTTAACTGTCACTAATGCAACATCATTGGAAACTCTCTTGCATCACCATTATACAGGTTATAGGAGAGAAAGAGACCACCCTACCCCCCCTAAAGAAATTGAGGCCAATGGTGCTCTCTTGGCCTCCAGGCCACAAATGGCTATACCAATGTCAGGGATCAAACTTGCGGACTCCAAATGTGTGCACGAATGAGGAGCCTTCCATATTTTTTTCTTACATACACTGCACTTCATAAATGGATTACAAGGTAAAGTTGTTTTAAATTGCAGAAAAAATACTTGTATCAGTTACAAGGTGTTAATTATTAACAATTATTATCAGTAAGTGCAGAACTGGTGTCTTTTAGTGATATTGATATTGTGTCTTTTTATGAGGCTGCAACATGTGGTGGGGAGTGCCATTTCCATTCTGGCCTGCGCTTCACCATGTTTCTTTTTCATATGTGGCAGGGATGAGGTGGGGGTGGAATGGAGGATGGTTGGGGGGTAGGCAATAGCTCCAGCGGTTTTGCCCGACCCTGCTGCAACGCCCTCCCTGATTTATTGCCGACGGCTGACCTCTGAGGCCGTAACACGGTGATGGGTGACTGGCTCTCAACGGTAAGCTACTGGCACTTGACAAAGTGCCGGGAGCAGAATGAATTTACTTCTCTTTTCCTCAATCATCAACAGGCATGGCGGCTTGCTGCCCTGACCCCCTCTCATCCTGACTGCTATAACAAGATCTCCCATCTCAGGTGAGAGAGAGAGAGAGAGAGAGAGAGAGAGCGAGAGAGCGAGAGAGAGAGAGAGAGAGAGAGAGAGAGAAAGAAAGAGAGAGAGAGAGAGAGGAAGATAGGGAGAGAGAGCGAGAGAGAGAGAGGCTGAAAAATTTACTGTCACATCTACTTTCCAATGAGCTCCGGTGAGCACTTCTTTCACCTTCAGGTTGCTTTGTAAGTCCGGGGTGAGAGAAAGAGAGGGAGGGAGAGAGAGAGAGAGAGAGAAAGAGAGAGAGAGAGAGAGAGAGAAAGAGAGAGAGAGAGAGAGAGACAGTGAAAGAGCAAGAGACAGAAAGACAGATATAGATGGAGGGGTTGGGTCAGCAGGGACACATAGTAGAGCCCTAAACGCATCAAACAAACTTTGTTCAGGAGTCAGTTTCCCAAAGATTATCACCCCAGGCAATCTCTCCCCTCTCATGCCTTTGGAGGTCCTGTCTATGTTTGCCTTCATCAGCCAGGTAATACCTAAAAGCCAGTTAAATTTAATAACCAATAAATCTCCACAAGCGCTGAAATTTTACCCCCTCAGTCGATGGCGGCTGCCAACCTTAAAACCTGAGACTGCTGATAAAATAGATGTGTCACACAAGAACAAATGTGTAGTTACTTACACAGTTCTTGTTTTTTTATTTTAATTGATACACTACTTATGCTCTTATCCAGAAATCCATGAGGTTTTATTGTTGTTACAATAGCATGGCCGGGGTTGTAAATTCTAAAGGTAAAAATGCATAATTTTCTAAAATAGGCTTTTAAATTATCCCACAGTGTAAATGTTGGCCCACTGCAGCAGCTGAGACACAGTGGGTTATAATTGAAAATAAAAAAGCCATTTAAAAGACATTCAATAAGCCAGTGGGAAATTGATCAGGCTATAAAAGCTGTCCTCTCAGGGGTGGGGAAGCTAGTACGGAGAGCTGGAGACAACACACAAATTCTGACCCAGCACCATCCCTGAAGGCTCTACTTTCTAACTCAACTAAGCAAGAAAACATTCAAACACATCCATACATGCATTCAACAGAGTTTTGGTATGCTGTCAAAACAACGTTATGATCTTGGCAGGGTCAAGATAAAATCCTTTCAATTGCAGGGACAGCAATTTGCTGGTTTTTATCTCAGCATTTTGTAAAGTCTCAAAGAGGAGGACAAGACGAGGGGGGGAGAAGGAAAAAAACACATTCCTCCTCTGCTTCTTTAACTTTCAATTCTCCTAAGCATCCCTGCTTCACAGCCCCTGGCTATTGCCTTTCTCAATCTGTCCCTGGGGATGCAGGAGTTATGGGCCCTGTCGATTGAAGAGAAAGGGATGTTATTCCCCTGTCACCCTCAGCCGCTCCTCCAGCAGCCCTGCTCTGATCTATGGCCGCCACGCCGGGGGAGAAGTGTCTTGATGCACCATTGGTTTCCAGCGATGTCAACCTCCCCCAACCCCTGGACACTCCTCCTTCGATGGAACCTACTCAAGTTCCCCCTCTTACCCCCTCACCAACCCTTCACAACCCCCTATCCTGGGTTGTGAAGCCCTCAGAGGTTCAGGTTGTGACATGGTGTGTTAGAGGTCACTCCTAAAGGGACACAGGCCAATAATTGAAAGACCTTGATTTGGCATTGAGACTGGGATTAAATGATGACCGGCAGGTGTTTACCTGAGGTGGGGTCCTAGAGGACGATGTGTACAGCAGACTGCAGCTCTAGCAGCTCACCTAAAGGAGATAATGCTACAAATGCTAAAAATACAGAAAGAACACACTTTTACAAACAAAGATGCCATATGGGTTCTTTGGAGTGATACTTTAAAGGACAATTTTTGTTGAAGTTGAACACACGTCCACATAATGCAAAAGGTTCTATACCAAATATAGAACCTTTATTTTAGGATTTCTCCTGTAAATATTATGTCCAGTTTTGTTGTGTCCTAATCCACACACTAACTAGGTCTCCCCTTATCACATGATGCTACCAAGCTAGAAGGGTAAAGACTGATATGTGATTCTTCCATGATGCGTAAAATCAGCCACAGCTTTTTTTCAAACTGCTGCTAATACACTGGACAGCTTAGCACACCTATAAGAAAACACGTGTGCCAATTCTGTTATGTCAGCGAACACACTGGCTTGCACTGTGCTGGATGATGGGTGGGATGAGTGTGATAGGCGATAACAAGGCCAATTATGTTTAGACTCCATGTTTAAGACTATGACTCTGGCATCACTCACAGAGGACTGAACTTGCAGCCTCCCAAATTTGAAGCCCAAGTTAGCTTAGTGTGCCACTAAGTAAAATCTACTCCACATTATTCAGTCTATAACACAGTAGTAGTTTAGTGTGCTGCCTAAATGCTCTTTGCATCTGCCCAAGGAGATTTCAGTTAAGGCAGAATGTTATGGGTAATTTCATTTCAAATATACACACGAGTACATGTGAGGGGCATTCAGTACTCGGCTTTTCAGCTGACATCTGTCAACAGTTAAGCAGAAGGGTGGTGGCACAGAGGAGGGCCAAAGCCCACAGATGAGAAGGGGGCATATCATGAATCTGCCACCAGTCCTTTCTGTTAGCCTGAGGCTGTAAGAGAAAATATTGTCCCACTCTGATGTTTTAACAGTGGCATCAGCATCAAACGAGGAAAAAAAAATACAGCAACCTTAATGGTGAACATCTCAGGTGGCAGTAGCCCTCCCTTTAGTGGTGGCAAACCTCCTATGGGCAATCTGACTGAATAAACAGACAAGATTCATAAATAAATACATATCTCTAAAGAATGGAAGACTACATGGGTCTGCCATCCATCATAGATCCCATTACCACAAAAACTGGAGTCATATGTATAGAGCAGCCAGTCTCCTAAGCAGAAACAAATTCAACTTTCCTTCCAATCTGTTATTCCTGACATTGCCCCCACTGCACACACAAGTGAGTTATGAGTAGATTTCTTTTTAAAATATACTCAGTATTGTATGTACAGCAGCGGTTACTGGAACAGTTGCACAGTGTCGTGTTTTAAAAAGCTTGTCATGAAATAAGCTGATTGGCTAAATCAGGAACGTTAGCACAGAGAAAACACCAAGATGTGTGGGTCTGAGTTATATAACTGATTTATATAACTCATAATCAGAGTTTTCTGATTATGAGTTGTGTTTGGTGCATAAGTAAACTGTTTATATAACTTATGATTTCTGTATGGTGCAAAAGTAAACAGTGTACTGAACTGTAGAATATATTTACTTATGGGCATTACTCTTTCTAAATTGAACTGAGAGAAATCTGCATTGTACATGCCATGAAACATGCAGTTCTCAGAAAGGATAATGCACATTATTATCATGAATTGTTTTATCATGGATCGAATATAGTAGTGCATATGTGGAATGTATGAGATATCCGATCTAAGGCAGAAAATTAAGAGCCATTAACGATCTTGAACTTTCTTCTTAAAATACGCTTTTCTTACTATTCTGTTTTCATAACACTGATATATTCTTCCTTTAAAAATTTGTAAAAGACAAGAAGAATGTGGGATGGGAAAGAATGTTAACGATTACTCAAGCGACTATGCACTGCACGTGCTTGTTTATTTGAGTATTTACAAGAATAAGTTCCAGTCAAGTGCTCAGCACCTGCACTTTCAAGAGCAAACTTATTTGGAGCTACAATTTTACCAAATGCCAGAAAGCCTCCGTACATTCAACTCCCAAGGCCAGGCGCTATCCAGCTATACTTACAGTGGACAAAAATAAGAAAAAGGGTATTTATAAGGATCGGTCAAATAAACAGGAAAAGGAACATTTTACTCAGTTCAGAAGACTCATTTTACAGACTTTTCAAACAAGTTCTGTTTTTTTGTTTTTACTTTCCTTTCCTCTAAGTATTAGAGTGGCAAACAACCAAGCAAAAATACGGAAATTTTAATTGGAACATCATTTGTCTTTAAGAGTACTGTGACAAAACAAAGTTGATTTGTAGTGCTCTTTGTAGTGCACTTCTGGAAGGTTTCAAAGAGAGAAATTACAGGCCTTGTTAGAAATGTAAGACTTTCATACTGAAATTCTACTGATCTAAAAATTAAAGCTGTTCTCACAACTTTATGGCATCTATATGTGTTTGTTAAACATATTATCACAGAGTTGGTTGCCTATTTTTCTGCTACAACAGCCAATCTTCTGAGAATACTTTCAATCTGATTATATTAAAAGTTGGGTGAAAATTTGTCATTCCATCCTAAAGATGTTGGACAGGATTGAATTCAGGCTTTTTATTTGCTGGTCAAATTCTTTCACAACAATCTTGGCACACCGAACTTGCTAATGGCACTGAGTACTGTCACGCAAAAATGTAATTTGCAAAGTGGCCATTCTGTCATATGTGAACACACCACAGCACAGTGTGAACAGCACGAAATTCTTCCTCTACATTTAACCCATTCACCAAGTGAAGCAGTGGGCAGCCAGGAACACAGCATCCGGGAAGCCGTGTGTGCTCCCTTGCTCAAGGGTACCTCAGAGGTGCCACTAGCAGTCTTGGAATATGAACCCACAACTTTCTGATCGCAGGGTGAATGCCGTAAATACTAGGTCACCAACAGAAGAAAGGGTTTTGCCAGGATGGTATCACAGTTGGAAGCACACAATACTCTAGAAGGTAACTATATGCTGCAACATTAATACAGTTTCAGAGTTGAAAGGTGGCGTGCTTGACACAACTCCAGCTGACACTTGGCATGGTGCATTTGCCAGGGCACTTGCATTACGTTACCTATCTCTGCACTCTGCTGTCTTGTTTTGTCAGCTTGTGTGGCAAACTCCCTTACAGCTTAGTTACTGTTGATTCTCCCTCATAATAACAGCACTGATCTGTATTATTCATTCTACCGCCAGTGTTGGTTTTAAGAGATTGCATGGTGGTACATCTAAAAGCTCTTCATAACTTAGAACTGGGAATAACAGCAGTATGTGTTATAAGTGGTTAAAAGTACAATTGGACGACATGGTGTTAAAAAAATAGTCCAAATGACAAAAGAATGCAGGGGACATTTCACTACATGTTACTACAGCACATTTGAAATAGAAACACAGAGAGACTGTGAATCTACAGTTCGGGATAGAGGTGAATTTGCCACGTCACAGGTCATTCAAGCAACAGCAAGTAAAATGATGTGGATGGCAAAGGTTAAAACTTATTTTCATGCCTTTCCTCTTTGAATGAAAGGGAGGGTTTAGCCCTATAATTTATACCAGCTGCCATTGGTGTTCATATATTTCTACCATGTAGTGTAGCTTGTCCTGCATGAGACCAGAGTCTCAAAATTATTGGTATGATTTTTTTTTACTTTTAGAAAAATGGATTTACACTCTGCACCTTTTCCATTTTATTTTGATGTCAAGAAATAACAAAATCTACACAATAATAAGGTATCATCATTCGAGTTCTACTCATTATAAAATATGATTTTATAATATTGTTATAAAATAAATCTTCTTTAACTTATAAACATAACTGTGGTGTTGACTGAAAGTTTATAACCTGTCTAAAAATCTAAAACAAATTATAAACAGTTTGCATTAAAGACTCTATTTATAGAATTTCAGCTCAGAGCAACCCTTGTAAAAAGGCATATTGAGGTCTAAGAGGTCCTTACAAAATGCCAAAAGACCAAGAAGGAAAATAGCAGAAAAAGAACACTGTGTGCAGGCCTGCTTCATAAACATCACCATTAACCTTCAATTTTCACAGTAGACACAGGTAGAACCAATAACAGAAAGAATACAGTGTAGGAAATAAAATGTCCCTTTTCAGTCCTTCGATTCCAATGCTGCATCCAAACTCAGTCCTTTTACACTTCAACAGACACTTGTGCTTATGCTTTTTCTTTGTGATCCATACGGTATGTTGTACTTAGTCAGTGCAAAGTGCAGTCTTGGAGGAGTAAAAAGCATGAAGTGATCAAAACTGCTCTGAAATGGTTTAGATTTCTTGTTCATGCTTGTACACATAATTACTTGACCTTATCCATACATGTAATTATATGGACCATGGTAATCCACATGGAGATACAGCAATGTACATGGCTGAGTGCCACTTGTTACAGCTCAGGGCCTTTCACTGCTGTCTGCTACATGCAGTCCCGATGTCTTTCATTACATTTTCTATAGCTTTTCAAACACTCAGCCCTTCTAACTGCACACCGGTCCCTCTACTCTTTGACTGCACCAAACTTTACTGTTGGCATTATGCAATCTATTAGGTCTTGTTCTCCCGGCATGCACCAAACCAGGATTCATACATCCTAAAGACAGACAGTGAAGCATGATTCACCACTCCAGAGAGCACAAATGCACTGCTCCAGAGTACAGAGGCAGCGTGTTTTACACCACTCCAGACACTCGGCATTGCCCATAGTGATCTTAGGCTAGTGTGCAGCTGCTCGGCCGTGAAAACCCATTTCATGGGCCCCTCACACAAAGTTCTTGTGCTGATGTTTCTTCCAAAGGTGGTTTGGAACTCTGTAGTGAGGGATGCAACAGAAGATATCTTCTACAGTCTTCAGCACTCAGCAAACCCTGCTCTGTGAGTTTGAGTAGTTTACAGCTTTGTGGTTGAACTGTCGTGTCTCCTAGATGCTTCCATTTCACAATACTAGCATTTACAGTTGGCCAGTGCAGATCAAATAAGGCAGAAATTTCACAAAATTACTTGTGGTAAAGGTGTCATCCTATGACCGTGCCACATTTAAAGTCACTGATCTTTTCAGTTTGACTTGTTCTACTGCCAGTGTATGTGTGTGGAAACTGCATGGCTATGTGCTTGATTTTATGCACCTGTTATCAATGAGTATGGCTTTAACATTTGAATGTATTAATTGGGAGGAGTATATACATACTTTTGGCCCAATAGTGTATGTATATACAGAGGTATAAAAAAGTGTTTGCCCCTTTCCTGATTTCTCATTTTTTTCCATGTTTGTCACACTTGAATGTGTCAGATCATTAAACAAATTTAAATATTAGTCAAAGACAACAAATAAACACAAAATGCATTTTTTAAGTGACAGATTTATTATTACAGGAGAAAAAAATCCAAACCTACATGGCCCTGTGTGACAAAGTTAAAACATGACTTAACAGTGGTTCATCACACCTGAGTTCAATATCTGTAGCCACACCCAGGCCTGTTCACTGCCACACCTGTTCTCAATCAAGAAATCATTCAAATAAGACCTGCCTGACAAAGTAAAGTAGACCAAGAGATTCTCAAGAGCTAGACATCATGCCGAGATCCAAAGAAATTCAGGAACAAAGGAGAAACAAATGAGTGCCAAGATGAAAACCACTGCTGAGCAAAAAGAACATTAAGGCTCATCTCAATTTTGCCAGAAAACATCTCGATGATCCCTAAGACCTTTGGGAAAATACTCTGTGGACTGACGAGACAAAGGTGTGTGTCCCATTACATCTGGCGTAGAAGTAACACCGCATTTCATAAAAAGAACATCATACCAACAGTAAAATATTGTGGTGGTAGTGTGATGGTCTGGGGCTGTTTTGCTGCTTCAGAACCTGGAAGACTTGTTGTGATAAACGGAAACACGAATTCTGCTGTCTACCAAAAACTCCTGAAGGAGAATGTCCGGCCATCTGTTCGTGACCTCAAGCTGAAACAAACTTGGGTTCTGCAGCAGGAC
>JBBJLS010000039.1:13350611-13399002 GCA_037577275.1 Bryconaethiops microstoma
AGATAGAAATAGATAGATAGATATAGATACATAGATATAGATAGATTTAGATATAGATAGATATAGATAGATAGATACTCAATTGAGCAATCTACTTCAATCTAACTTTCTCTCATTTCTAAGCATATGGTGTCTGCTGTTTTGCTTCTTAAGAACTGTCTGCTACATGCATACTAGGAGAGAGCGGGTGCTAATTTACGATGCATAACCCATTGTTTTGTATTAAGATTACAATTTCCTACTTAGTGCTGTAATTTAATTACCATGTTTTTGATCATGAGTCTTATTTGTGATTAATCTTTTGTTGTGTATTGAACAAAGTGGGGAAAACATCTCTTACATATTAGAAAAAAATGAGCAATTAGAATATAATTGAGTTAAAAATAAGCGGCATCAAAACATTGATGATGAATTGTTTAAAAATATTAATTCATTAATGTTCAGTTAAAAACAAACACATAAAAATGGAGCACATTTAAATGCATTGTGTTTTTTGTTTAAATACTGTTTCTTTTGAACTCTGCAGAGAAATGATAGAAAAGTATGCAATGGACTGTCAGTGGTGCTTTCAAAGTATTGCTATACATCAAACAAAATGCATAAATTAATTATGAGCAAAATTAATTAGGAAACAATTGTACGGTTAAAAAAAAGTTGATTTCTGTAAATATTGTGCTCTGGAAACAAGCACCCTTGAGACTGAAGTGTAGGGTAACGAAGGCAGGAGCTTCATTTCATTTAAATAATCAGGGGCCCACATACGCGACCCAATGGAAAGAAAGACCTAATGGAAGTATTCCTAAAAGTCAAAAGAAATATGCTTTCTCACAGTCTCTTTAAGTGTCTATGTGACAATACAGTCAGACAGATAACATATTAAAAAACATAACAAAAACAAAAAAACCTTGTATTAAATATTTCCATATCTTTTAAGAGTGACTGCATTTATTATGTACATGAAGTTTTTTACAATTGTAAAATTATTATCCTCGTCCATATTCTTCTACTGAAAACCCCTATAAACTAAATAAAAAGAATAAAAATTAAATAAAATAAAAAACTATTTTACAAGTGATTCAATCATCTTCCCTAAAAGAAAAAAAAAATCAGTTCATACACTGTGTGAAGCCCAGACAAATTCTTCTCAAAATGTTGCCCGTAGATCAGGGGTGAGTGTGTCCTGTCCGACTGAATAAAGAGAGTAAACCCACCATACACAAGAATGAATAAAGGCTCTTGCTCCTCATTACTGCACGACAAGATACAGAAATTCACTTTACTTTTCATTTAGGGGTCTCTCGTCCCTTTTTATGGATGTGTGCCTTCAAGCTTTTACTTACTTCCTCTCTCCTGCCCCCAAGTAATAAATGATAATAAATCGTCACAGATGACCACCTCATCTTTTTATTTCTTTCATACTCTCCTCTAATGCACAAAAAGTTAGAGAGCAAGCAGGTAAAAATCCCCACAAACCACCTTTTATTTATGATGTTGTCCTTGGTAACAGAAATTTCAATGTACTGAAATGAAAACTATGATTAAAGAGACACAGTGTCTAGGTGAGGGGGGCGGTGGGGCAGTGGAGTGAGGGGGCAGCTTTCTGTCTCTTGAGTGGATATGATGCCTTGTGACATCACTTCAGGAGCAAATGGAGCTGACCAAATGGAGGGATGGAGAGAGCTTTCAGCAGGCACAGGAGACACAAGAATGCTTTGATATTTCTTATTAATAACTAAAAATCAGTGCTGCGTAATGTTGGTTCTTTGGTTCTTTGCTTCTTTGCACTGGACCTGAGTGAGTTTGATTTTTACAACCTGCAACCAAAGGAAAGAGCAGTGCCTACTGTATCTTTAGATTAATTTACACATTAAGAACACCCTTATAAAATGAGGACCATTTAAGTTGAGACTCCCTTCTACAGAACCAATTTTTCAATTTTGTAAATAGCGTCCCAAGCTTTGATGATGACACAAGGAGTATCAGGTGTGTGTGGTTTGCTTGTGATTTCACTCAGGAGTTGAAGGCTAGGCGAGGGTTACACTGAGGGCGACTTTAAACACAGAACTCCAAACATCACTGAGTGCAAGACCCTCTAATTCTCAGTTATTTTGACTTTTGTTTTTAGAAAAAACAGAGAAAAGTAATTTTTTAAAAAATCCTTTCACAAAAGTTCTCTCTTTTGTCTTTTTACAGTCAGAAGCATTTGCTTTTGCTTACAGAGCCTGAAAAAGATTGGGTTTAGGATTAGGGATAGACTTAAATTCTTATTACATTCAGCTACCTAAGTTTATATAATAAATATGAGACATACACAGTGCCACTTCATGAAGTATATAGTTACCATGCATCTACATTCATTTACCTAGTAGGTGCACTTTGTAGATTGGAATCACAGGCTGTAGTTCATCTGTTTCTCTGCACCATTTGCTATCCCCCGTTATCCCATTCATCAGTGATCAGCACCCCTGCAGCATCATTAGTGAGCAGGTTTTATTTGGGTGGTGGATCCATGCACAGCAGTGACACTGACACTGTAGTGACATGCCATTGTGTGTGTTTAGGAGTGTTGCACATACAACAGTGCTGCAAAAACTAAACACGCTGTCAACTTATTGTCCACTTTTTTTTAAAACATCTAACCTGTTGGTCCACCTTGCAGATGTAAAGTTTCTAATAATTTATCTGATGCAGCACGGTTTGTGTTAGTGGTCCTCTGGTCTCACTGGTCAGTTTCTGTGTGTTATTTTTGGTTGCTGCTGTGCTGCTGCTGTGTGTGATCCACTCTGTGCAGACACACTCTAATGTTTCACAAAAATTCCAATGTCAGTGCTGTGCTAGAAATGATCCACCCAAATAAGACATTGGTGGTCCTGTGCCCTGACCACTGATGAATGGGGTAAAGAAAGTAATGAGAATGGGGTAAAGAAAGTAATGAGAATGGGGTAAAGAAAGTAAATGAAGCAGAAAAAAAGAGTACAGGACAGTTTCGTAGTCTGTAATTGTAAACTACAAAATGCACTTCTATGATAGATGCAGGGCAACTGTAACCATGTCAGATTGTATTTCAGCCCATGCAAAAGACTAGAAAGGTTAAAAAAAAAAAAAGGAATAACAAATACAAAACTTTGAGAAGAACCTGATGAGGCACAGTTCATTGCAATTACAACGACTAGCTGACTTCTCAAATAACAGAGGTTTTATTGTAACATCATACTACAACTGATACATAGGAAATATTAAAAAAACCTAGTTCATAAACCTAATTTATGAAGCATGCGAGTGTGTAGTTGGCTGATTGGGTGCAAGAAACATTGTTACTGCAGTGCATATGTCTGGATTTTCACTTTGCATTGGCAACATTTTCATACAATAGGAATGATACCAAAATACCAAAATGAACCACGAAAAGGATGAACCATTACATCTCAATTATATACAATATACAGGTATATTCTTCATATAAGACCCGGGAGCAATCCAGAAGCTGACTTTAGACAGCTGTGCTTCCTTGGTAACAAACAGACAAATAATTGAATACAGTAAATAAATAAAATGCTAATGGTATAGCTAATTCAGTACCCACTCTTGCTGAAAAAAAAAAAATCCTGAAATTTATTTCCAAGGTCGACAAACATGCATGGCTAATGTGCTGTTTCCACAAACACAAAGGGACCCCTGCGACGCTAATGGAATATCAGATGTTTTAGGCATTCGTTCTTATTTTAATCTTTTAAAGATTATGCACACAAAACATGGAGACATGTCTCTTTACATAAAACTGAGGTTTGATATATCAATCACTACAAGGTCAAGAGAGCTGAAAATTTTCCATCTGTGAGCAAGAGAACCTCGTACATGTGGCTGTAATTACTGTAATAAGAGACAAAGAAGGTTCCAAAACGCCCTAGAAGGAAAAAAAATTTTTAAAAAAGAGAATTCACACTTTTTAAGAGATGTGCTAATGTTTCTGACACCTTCTACACCAAATCAGTTTAATTAGCTTGTGTACAATACAATCATTTTCAAATGCTCAGTGCTTTCCATAGAAAGGTGTAAGCTTCAGGGTTTTGTACTGATGCACTGCAGAACCACAAATTATATCAAATTCATTGACTCAGCCGTAAGGCATGAATGACAGCTTCTTATGCCAGAGATTTTAAAGTAGACGCAGCTGTAATATGAAGCTTCTTTAAAATAAGTGAGGAGTTTTAAAATGCTATAACCTTAAAATGCTCAAGCTGAGTATTCAATGGATGATACTTTAAATAACCATTTTAAAGATGAGATGTACAAGTGTGAAGACCCTTTTAAAAGTTTAAGAACCTCCACATAAAATAAGCTTTTCATACAACTGTCCCAGCACCTAGAAACCTTTATTTTTAAACGTAAAGCAACAATATATTCCTAAAAACGGACAACAGCAAATATCACCAGTCTGTGCACCCTGAAAAAAGGGGTTCTTCAAAGGTTCTTTAGTAAAAAGCAACAGTTATGTATACTATTATAACATTGTGAATGCTTAAATTGTTCTTTGCAAACTAAGATCATCCTTCTCTATGAGAACAAATTCACTTTGTGGGTTTTTCAAAAACCTTTTTAATTGGTTCTATTATTACTAGAACATTGTATGGATGTAAAGACTCTTTTTAGCTAGGAGTACACTTAAAATAACCCACTGAACACATTTCACTTTTAATTCATGTTGTAACAATCAAACGTGTTGCTGTGATAAATTCTCCTGGATCCCCTTGCATGGAACAAAATTTTATCTGATTTGAGTTGTGGGAATTATTGCAGATTTTGCAAAACTGTCTTCATCTGTGAGCAGTACTTTAGCAGACAACTTATATACGGAGAGGTTTTAGTTTACGTTCAGTTTAATCCTAAGAAATTTCAGCATGGTGTAAGCATTTGTAAGGAGAAAAAAGAGATGTTTTATTAGAACGTGAAATTTAAATTGATTACATTTAAAATTATTATTGTGGAAATAAAAACCGCAACATGATTTTTTTTCTTTTTTACTGTGAGGACACAGAACGCAAACCAAATTTTAATGTGATTCACATGCATAACCTGCAATTGCTTAATTATGTTATGAATTATTTACAGTTGGATAGTATAGCAAAACAATCATTCTTGCCCAAACTAGTTTGGAGAGGCAGAAGAAATGGACACTGGAAGAAGGAAGGGAGAGACAGGGAAAGAAAGAAGAAAGAGTGAGAGTGAGAGTGAGAGTGAGAGTGAGAGTGAGAGAGAGAGAGAGAGAGAGAGAGGGCAAAACAGAAATCAAAGTGCAGCCAGTCAGTGTTCCACCCTACTATGGCAAGCCTGGGGCAGAGAGAAAAAAAAATACCAGTGAGAGAGACCTGAGAAGAAGGGATATCCATGGGCCACCCAGTCCTGAGGACAGAAGAAGAGGATACAGGACTGAGGAGCACCAGCAGAGAGGCAGTCAGGGGAGGAGGGGAGAGTTATTAACTTAGCCCTGAAACACCTACTTAATATAGGGGCCAGCAGTGATAGCTAACAGAGCCTGGCAGAGGTGACAGCTCTTGGACCTGCTTGAGGAAATCCAATTGAAAAGCAGCCAAGAGGAACAACAAGCGCAAAACAGATGTTCGCTCTACCACTGGGTGCAACCGTGTATACAACAGAAATACCTCGCCCTCCGCTCAAATCTGACACACACTGACAAAAATAACAATCAGTCCCGTAATAATATCCACATTTATATGCCTTCACGCAAGTAAGGTCACTCTAACATTTAATATCTCTTTGTACACCAAAAAAAAAGAAATACGGATATCACTTAAGTTCACATTCAGACTTCTACACTACCGCACAAAAGAGTATTGTGCACTTTCAGAATGCACTTAATAACTACAGCTTAGGTCTAAGGCCAAACTCACTGTTAAAAGTCTTCATCAGTACAGCAGTGAGAAAAGGATATCATAGAGCAATTTGCTGAGTAGGCAATGGAAATTATTTGTGCAGGCTAATGTGGGAGCTAGCACCTACAGTTAAATAACTGTAAAGTGCAGGAAATTCTGCATTTGGAATGAGAAAAAGTCTGTTTTCATTCCTTCCCGAGCAGTAGATACAAAAAAAAAAATTAAAAAATTAAAAATCGAAGATAATTAAGTGACAAAATGTTGCTACATTTATAAAAGCAGTTCATGGATACAAAGGTATACCATTGGCACGTGCATCTAAATCTAATGGAGTTATCAGAAATATGATTTATGAAAAGAATGCAATACAGAGTCCCAAATGAAGTTTAAATAAATTAAAATAAAAAAACTGAATAGCTCCATTCACATCCTGTTCAGAATCATGTATCGAAATTCAGCAAAATTGATAGCAATCACAATGAGGTCAAGAATTACACTGATGGATGTACAAGGCTTAGAGGAAGAGTGCACCAAAGAGCCAACACTGAATACTTGCTTTAGCAAACTTCAAAGAATCATTCAGTGTCAATGCAGAAGATAACCCCGCCTCAGACCATCAAAATAACATATGATTTTTCTGAAAATTTATTTCAAGGAAAAAACAGCTTTAAAAGTAAGTTTGTCATTATAAACACTTTTCAGTTTGTGGTTCAAAAAACTGACACACATCAGATCGACACACATCATTCTTTCAAATTAAATGACGACTTGTGAACTTTGACAGAGCTTTTGTTTTCAATGTTCGACTCTGTTAGTAAAATAAACCTCATAAAAGCCAGGATATAGTGAATCCGCAGGGAAACTGTATCCTAAAAGCTCATGGTGCACATATGTGGGGAAAAGCAAGAGAAAGGGGGAGAAAATGAATGGTAAACAAACCAGCTTTTAAACAAGACAATTTCACATCGCATACTCAGAGGGCCAAGTTAAACATCCCTGCAGAAAATTGATACAAACTTTTAGCACATGGGTCAAACCACACTCTTTGAACTCGCAGAGGAAAGAGACGCCTGTGTGCCAAAAAACTGTTTAATTAAAAATACTTAGGTATCCAACAGACATTTCTGAGTGCCCCCTTGTCAAAACGCATGAGACTATACCACCAGTGTCAGGCATATTCTAATTACATAGTTTCCACTGACAGCGGGAAAAATGTGAAGCCTTAGCCAGTTAAGACAGCACAGCTGGGCCTCGAGCTCTGACCAAACTCAGGCTCGCTCTCAGTTAGCATGTCAGCTTCATCAGACGAAGAGCAGGAGCACTGATGTTTAACATGCCACAAGCCATCTTGATGGTTTGAAAAACAAAACAGCAAATATGGGAAGAGGGTTTCATACGTGAGTTTGAAAATAATCTCAAAAATGAGACTGTAATTGGAATTTTTGAAAGGTTTTTGTAAATCAGGACAGTCCATCACAATAAACACTTGAAATATAAATTGTCATCAAAGGCTACATAATTATTTGTTTGAAAAGACTAATCTCTTTCATGAAATATAATTTACTTCACATAATTCACAACTTCTGGATGATATATTCTGTTGTTCACACATGCTATCAAAACCTTGTACTGTTATTAATGTTTTGTTTTTGCATCATTTAAAATTATTTGAAATTGAAATGATCATTATCCAAAATTATTTGGGTTACAATCTTGTTACATTAGCATTTATTAATATTAATAAAAAAATATTCTTCCAATTTTAACACCGATTACATTTATATTTAACGCACCACAGTAGGTTTATTATCAGATTTAATAACACATACTGAAAATAAGCGAAGCACCAAAATAAAAAATCTTGGCCAACACTGAAATTGAAATTCATGAGACACTCAACTAAAAATAAAAAAATGTTTAGTTAGTTCTTTTTTACCTGTATATTTAAACTTCATTTACGCAGCACATTTGGGAAAAACTATAATGGAATGAAGAAAATACTTTTAATCAGTGATAAGATCATTCCTTTCAATAGATGTAAACTGAGCTGACAATAAATAAAAACAGTTTCTGCAGTACGTGCCAATGAAATCCAGCATCCTCAGCAACTATGAATGCTTGGTTATCCAAGGCAGTGAATTACATTATCCTTTAGCTAGCTTTTCCACATCGATGACTGGCTGTAGATGGCGTTAGCATGCTTACAGGGACTTTTCTGCTAAATTCTGCATGTCAAGCAGGGTGGTCTGTTTCCAAATGTTATAAACCTCCAACACAGAAGATCTTCGTGTTGCACTCCCTCTCGATAGATAGAATGAGAAGTGATTACAAATCACTCTTCTAATGTCCCTTGTAGAAACAATAAAATCACATTGCTGACATTTTCATTGCTTATCTGCTCCCTTATAAACTGCCTCTTGAACGTATATGCACAGCCCAACATGGGACAGTAAAGGAAAAAACAGTACTTTTATTCACTATTTCCCATTTAAATTATTTACTTATGTTAGATTTTGACTCTTCGTTGTAAACCTATTTCATCGTTGTAAACCTTCATGTTTTTTCCCTTTTAGTCAAAAAACCAAAGTGCCACTTTAACTATTCCTGTCAGAAACTTTTTTTTTGGTCACAATGCCAGTGGATCACTACGGAAAAAACTGCTGGCAAAATCAAACAAATGCTACAATCTAATTATTAGAAGAGCAAAGTAACAATTGAACAGCATTTTTTTTTTGCACTAAATTTAAGTGATTTTTTAAACTAAAAGCCTAAATGTCTGAAGATGCACACATGGGAGACATTTGTTTCCCTCACACTTCTCTCCAAAGCTGAGTGGGCTGGAGGTTAATGACATGTGCCCGAAAAGTGCCACATGCAGTTAAGACGCTTCTCACCAAGAGCATCAATCCTTATCAACCACTGATCTGTGCGAGCGTCACATGCAATCACAGCTGACTACGGATCACAGGAGTTCAAAGTGAAAACGAATGGTAACTCATCAACATGAAGACTTCATACATCTTAGTTTTCCAGTCTCTTTGTTGCTCTCTCTCTCTCTTTCTCTCTCTCACTCTTTCACTCTCTCCCCTTCCTCCTCAGTGTGGTAAAATAGTCTCTTCACCCTTGGAATAATTTCAGCTGGAGACACTTATCATGCTTTTGCGTTTGGAAATGCTTTCGCTTTGTGTTCCTTCGCCATCATTCTTGCCATAGTGGCCTCATTTAGTCAAAGAGAAAATATTGCATTAGATGTATGTTGATTTAAATGGGTTATAGATACTTTCATATTATTAAACTGTGGGGGGTGAAAAGTCTAACATTTCATAATCATCAAATTTGTACCCTCTCAAGGGCCAAATGAGCCGCAGTTAATGTCGCCACTGCTGCTCATTGCACCATCTCATGCCCCACGCCTTGGCTTTTTTCATCTGCTAATGAGCTCAGTTGAGACGGGCTTTGACACACTCTGAGACAGCGTTAGGGTGATTTTCGACCCAAACTGGGCCCAATTCAAAGACCTGTGATTGGCACATGCTTTCACTTAATGAGGATAATTACTAAAAACAACAAAGTGGAGGGCCACATCTGCACAGTGTAACAGAGAGGGGCTTGAGAGTAGCCCACGGATCTGTCAGGCTTTCTGTGTATTTCCCACCTAGGGTGCCGAACTCTTAACACAAACCATGGCCCTCTGCTCCCCTCCCAGTGCTGCAAAGCCGACAAGAACCAGATTAATAAGAATCAGCGTGTCTCGATAAACACTCGTTAGGGACGAGGCAGCACAGTGGGCCCAGGAGGATATGACACAGGAGGGGAGCGTCCATTTTGGCAACAGACCTTCTTGTCAGCAATGACAGCCCCGCCATGAAGGAAGGGCAAGGGGCCAAGAGGGCTCAACACGATCAGTGAACTTCTGCTTTTCCTTTTTTCCTTCATTTGGCTCCTTGTGTACACGCTACTCCAGCAGATGAAATATTCACAAGATTCCCCTGTGCTAATAAATAAACCTCAACCACTAGACATCGGATTGATTCGCTGTTTACAGTTAATTCGCACTGGAGCAGATCTGTGGCCCATTTGTTGAATTTGTTCTGTTCGGTCAGAAACAACAGCACTCCACAATTAAGGTTTTTCGTTCAAAAGAAATAATGACTTACAAAGAGTAGACACATGAATAATACATACGGTATGTGTTTATTTTGGATTTCATTTCCATGCGGCAAACGAATTGCTCACTTGCAAATTGGCATCAGCATTTGACAACCTTTATGGAGACAGAGAGAGAGAGAGAAAGAGAGAGGGAGAGAGAGAGGGAGAGAGAGAGGGAGAGAGAGAGAGAGAAAGAAAGCTTTTTCTGGCCTACACTGACCTAGTTCTAGTTAATTATCTGTAAAGTATACCTCAAAGCTAACCAATCCACAACAGTTAGATTAAAGCAGATTTAAAAGATCTCCTATTTGTTATGAGCTCCCCACCCGCCAAGATACCCCAACACCACTCACTAAGATAGCCCCCACTCCAATTTGCCTTAGAATCCCATGACAGTTTGCAATGGCAAAATGTTAGACTTCTATATAGAACAGTCATTGTTTTGACATAGACAATTTGGGTGTCAAAGGGGTGTCTGACACTTTGTGAGGGAGGGGGAGCTCTGTGTGCATGTGTGTGTGACTATGTTTGCGTGTGTGTGTGTGTGTGTGTGTGTGTGTGTGTGTGTGTAAGAGAGGTGGGGGTGCTCTCAGAGAGGTCGTAAGGTCAGGCCCAGCAGGTCATGTGATCCTCAGTCTCCTGCCAGGGAAACAGAATGGTTTGCTTTCATATGACACAAACTATTACTAAATGGATCTGGCAGGTAATTCTAAAGCAAATAAATGCGGGTGGGTGCCAACTACGACAAGCTCTTTTAGTGCTATATGATCACAGTGAAATTCCCTTTAGTCCTGACAGGAAGCATGCTATTCACAATGATTATCCTTTGTTACATTCCAGTATGAACCTGGCATTTTCTTTTGTGTTGGGTTTTTTACACCTCAGTGCCACATATTGATATTTTGTCAACACTGCCTTTTCAATCATTAACTGCACATGTATAATGATCCATGGGGTAATAGATTTGAGGATAGAAGAGAGAACGCACACACATACACACACAGAGAACACACATACATAAAGTACACAGGTATGACACAATCTGTCATGCCATTACTTTTTAAAAATACCTTAAACAAAATTAATTGTGGAAAAACTGAACCTAAGATTCTGTCTCTTCACACACCTTTAGTATTGAAATAATCCAAAATGCTAGATTTTATGTGTTGTCAATTAAGTAAAATATTTGTATCCAAATAAAATGTGTATTAAATGACTTTTATTTGACAGTTAGCTGTATAACATAAGCCCAAAGCTGCAGACTGTTGAATAGGCAGGTCCTTCAGCTCTTTTCCTACTGGAAAGACTAAAATGACAAACCCTGCTTTGTGAAATATCCCACTTTATATGATGTATAAACTAAAGTATTAATTTTCATTTAGATTAACGATTACAAATAATAAACAAAATAAAATTTAAATAGATTAAAACAAATTTAAATAGATGCTACAGCGTCAGATAAAAATACACAAAGATGCTATGTGAAATTAAAAAACAAGACACACACATATGGGTGCACATGTACATACGATATAAATATTGCTTTGACAAAAATCTTTTTCATGTGAAAAAATATCTTCTTTGTTAAAACAAAAGACATGTAATTTTATTATCAGTGCAGCATAATTTTTGCAGCACAAGAAAGTTTCAGATTTTAGTTCACATGCTGAAATCGTGGTTAAAGACATCATATGCTCACCAGTAGGGTTTCTGAAACCAATTTGAACAGAATCGGTCCAAACCAAATGAAACAAATATCCGTGGCAACTTCAACAACCCCGAAAACTATCTATTCCCCTCAGAGGCAGACTTATTACAGTAGTGCACAGAGCATAAAGAATTACACTTCTGCATTTTCAATTGAATAAAGCACGGAGCAATATATTGACATTTTCCTCTTGTGAGAAGTACACAAAGATATATGACCAACTGAGCAAACAACACAGTAAGACAGAAAAATTCACAAAGACAAGCATTAACAAACTTCAATAAATCAACACCAAACCACTCATTTGAATGCTCTACGCTTCAAAACCCCCAAAAAACTTGACTTGAGTTTGTGACCCCAACCCTCTCTCTGCTCGCTTTACCCTCAAAGTTATTGATAGGAGGGAGTTATGGGCTAATAATGCGACAGACAATGCATGGTGAGGGCCTATTATATGCAGGTAATAGATAGTGGCGAGCTTTTGAATGACATTGCATTGAGATTGGATGACGGAGGTTCGAGCGATTTATGGCCAAATCAAGTCCTTCCTCCTCCCTCAACCTTCCACTTCCAGCTTGACAAAGGGGCACTTGAGGCACAGCTATTTCTGGGGTTCAAATGTTCATAAATAGAAATGCAATCATTTAATCTGTCTGTTGTTTCAGGCATCTTCTTAAATGGGGGAACGCTGTACTCGGTCACAAATTGAACCACTTCATTTGTGATTTGTGGGTAACTGCAGGAGGCATATTAGCATTATATTACCAGTCTTTCCTGTAATGATCAGGTTGAGTGATTCTAACATTCTGAAGTACCCTATTGAAAGTATCTATAGCACTGAAAATATAGCATAGCATACTGAGCCTGCAATATACAAACACAAGTCACACATTCTTCATTCCACAGTTTAGTAAAGATACATTTTTGAGGGAAAAAATGGATTTCTTGAGTAAAAAAATTGCATGAAAGGCTGAAAAAGCAATACAAAGAGCAAAACTAGAAGAACAGTTTTATCAAGATACTGATGGCAAATGTGAGCAATGAAAAGGGCTTGTCAACATTATCCGTTTTATTGATTTAACAATAAACCTCTCCAGCTTAAGTTTTATGTTGCTTTGCTGCCTATTGAAAATACAATGAAACATAGAAGGGGGGACTATAACTGAAATTTCACAAATGGCCACTAGGTCTCTGTGTGCAAAAAAGAATTAAGAATGGCTACTGTGCACTCATCATTTTCAAGGGCAATCCTTAGAAAGAAATCAAAAGTCACATGATTGAGATGCTGAAAGGCAGGTATTCAGGTGCACAGACTTCACACTACAAGCTTCATTTTGGTGTGCAATATTTGAGTTCTCAAAGTTATGCATCGTCACCATCTTTAGAATGTGGCTAAATGTGAATTTCGCAAGTACACGCAATCCAAAACTCTTATTCATGGATACAGCTTTTTAAATGTCATACAGGAATATTCAAAAAAGTTATTGTGTGACTACACTTAGGTTCACTATTCTAAATTCACATCCTTTAACATTTACAGAAGAAGAAACCTGAACACTAGAAAAGTCACAAGAAAACATTTTTCCTTACAAAATTAAAAGGCTGGCACAGTGCAAGAACACTGCAGTGATACTTGAGGTTACCTACCTGGCACTATTATGCCAGATTACTCTAATACTGATCTTTATCACAGCTATTTTATATTTCAGAAAGACATAGGGACCCTTTTCATTATGGACTTCAGAGAAAACAAAGCTCATGTGGTCCAACAGGATTTTTCAAAGAAGTGCATTGGCAGATGGCAGTAAATTCCTGCCCACTCTATAGCACCAATATGTGTTGGCCTCAGCTGTGCTTAAATGTCTGACTCATGGTGGCAAAATGAGTATTGGAGGAGACATTTAGGCTTTAATACGTCATTTGCATTCAGATGCCAAGTGACAGCAAATCAGCTTTTAGATGAATAAACAAATGACAGCCAGGTAGTGCAAGGGATCCAGATGATCCTACTGCCAAGAATTCCTAGCTACTCCAAGAATGGATATCAAATAAATACACACAATCAAAAGTACTGATTACAATTATTCATTCGTGTAAATGCCAGTAATTATTGTCTTGTGAGTACAGACTTATTGCAAATAAACAAATAATTAAAATAGTCTCGCCTGTAACTGGCCTTACAGACACCCAGTGGTCATCTGAACAATTCATAAGTATCTACAAAACAATGACTTTAAAGTCACAGCAAAGATCACAGTCAACAGTCCATGTGAACAAAGCTATAATGTACTTATTCTTTAACACAAGCTCTGAAAAGGCACCAAGACACCCCAGGGAACAATTAGACCCCTGAGAGACGGCATGGTTTATGTGTTCCCTTTTCTGTGGGCTAAACAAACAAGCAAACAAACACAAAGCTTTTTCTTTATCACATAGGTTTAGAAGAAAGTAGTCCAGCAAAACTATGACTACCGTTGGACTACAAGCTGCATTAATTACCACTGTGGTGAAATATTTTTTAATTAGATGTGAGTGAAACTGAACTATTTATAGTGTGATGTTTAATGATCTGACTAGGGCTAAATCTCTATTGATTTTGTTGTTAAATATACAGCTCTATTGTAGATGCAACTGATTAAGCAACACAAATTGCCAACACAGTATTCAAGCAGCCTGTATAAGGAAAGCTATAGCCTACTTTTGTTCTTACGGTTAAACTGTGTATTCATAATTCAGGTTTACTGCATACTTTCTGAAAGACAACACAGGCCTAAACATAAAGGCAATTTAAACAGAAATGAGCAACATGGAAAACATATGTAGTTTAATGCAAACTTCATTTACAGGTCAGATTCATAAATATCTTCAAAAATCTGTAGTCCATGTTATTAGAGTAAGAGTGGGGGGAAAAAAAAATATATATGTATATATACTTAAAATTTAAAAACGGGCCTTTGTTTGTTTGGTACAAAGACAATTATTAAAGCAGAGTAAAATTTTGATACATAACTCTAATTAAAGGTGAGATGAAATTATTACAAAACAGGTACTGCTTACTATTTGAGGTTTAGTTATTTATATACATGTTTGCAATTTTTTTTAAATATCCATTTTCAATAGGAAGCAAATACTGTGCTGCAAGAAATTAAAAAGATTTTCCACAATTAGTTAAATCTAATGGAGTAATAGGTAAGATGAACAACCCAACAAAAATATGGATGTTAAAAAGGTCCCCAAGATAAAAATATACAGGCCAAATCTTTTCTGTTACATGAATAAAAGAAAGTGAATTACTAAAATAAATAAATATGTAATTTACATAATAAACTAATTTACTAACAATTTGCAAATCATCACTGTCAGAACAAAACCTCTTATGTCCAAAATGATAACTTCACAGGAGAAAACATTCTCTAATTTAAATGGAGGTTCATAAAAATATTTGTTAGTAATATGGACTCTTTTCATCATAACTCTTTCACACAATATATGTATCTTGTGCCTATTCTCTTTTAAGTCATATACTACAAATCAAAATGTACTACATTTCAGTATGTGAAAACAATTACAAATACCACTATATTATGTAACCTCAATCCAATTCTGTGTGTAAAACAAGTTTTAATTTGTGAAAAATTAGTAAGAAACCCGAATCAGTAAAAACCCTCTTTTTTGGGGTGGGGTGGAGATACTACAGAAAGACAGCATAAAGCATACCTGGAGTGAGTTGAGGATTATGAAGATGTAGGCCATAATGATTGAGAAAGGTACCAAAACTCCACATAGCCAGGTTAGGCCTAATATTGGCAGCAAAACCAGCACTGCTTTTACTGCCGCCCTATGAAACAGAGCAGATCGTCAACACATGTAGGATACACACACACACACACGCACATACACACACATACACACACATACATACACATACATACACATACATACACATACATACACATACATACACATACATACACACACACTTTGGCCTTTCTGCTCATTCTTGCCAATCTTATGCTTTATTGTGCCTCTTGGCAACTCTGGGGGTCTTTCCAAACACAACAAGCGCTACTGCTTAGTCTCATATTGTGACAATTTCCACACTAAATCACTTTAAATTCTCTTTAGTATAAAATTACCTTCCAGTTCAGGTGACCGCTAAATTGAACCAGCTGTGAGCAAAGTTAACCTCGCCAGGCCGAGGAAGCGCGTGTTTGATTTTCTCCCGTTGACGCCATGCTTGGCCACCAACTTTCAACGCGAGCATTGATACCCACACAGACTTACTGAGATCCGTACTAAAATCCTTCATACAGGAGGTCTAATTGTGTCAACAGCACTTCAGACTTTGAAATTTCGTTTTCACTTAAAAAAAAATCTGGTTGAGTGTGGCAGCTTAATTTGTATTGTGGTTGTTTATAATATCAAGAGGAAGGGAGAATATTTATAAGCCAACAGAAGTGACAGTATATGGGTCTGTGCAAATTTAACTCAGTAATGGCAGAGGAGTTTACATGTTTGCTGGACCTCCCAAATATGCAGCCAAATACTCAATTAGCAGGCCACAAAAAAACAAAAATGGTATTCATCTAGTTTTCACTGCTGTCAAAACTCAGAAACTCAGTAATCTGAGGTTAATTTCAAAAGAAACTCAATAGCATCAAGATCAGTTCTACTGCAGGCTGCTGTGCCATAATCATAGTTATGAAATGGCGCCTCCATGTGGTGAAACAGAAGGAGAAAAAGAGACGTGAGACAGTGATAGTAAATGCTGAAAATTTTAAATGAGACATAAACAGGCTCCAGCACTGTGGCGATTTCCACCATACATTGCTGTTAATTATCTCTATTAAAAACACCTTTCTGTTTAAGTGGCCTTTAAGGAGAAAGAAAGCAGGAAGAAGAGAAAGATAACTCACCTTATTTGTTCAGACACCTGCTCCACTGGACTAGTGTTCGCAGCCATCATCAAAGACCTTCTCTTAGCTGTGGCGATCGTGATGACCACCACACGGGTCAGTACCATGATGTTCACCTGCATGACACCAGCAGATGTTTTTCCATTTACTCAAAAATGAAATGACTTAATGTAACAAGCAATATTCCACAGTACTGGAATATGACACTGAGTAAGACATGTAGCACAATATTTACATTACCAGTACATTTAAACTACAATTTTATTATTCCACTATTTATTTTATCAATAATAAGAAGCTGTTACCTGCACGAACAGGTAATTAAATCATTAATATAATCTTATTTTTAATACTACACAGACATGTACAGCTGCAATTGGGTTAAGGACTAAGTGAATATTAATAAAATTATGTCTAAAGTGTAAATACTTTACACTGTTTTAGTCAAACTGAATAACTATCAAAAATCTCTACATGGAGAATGAATAGTGCAGACAGAAACAAACAAAAAAAATTGCATACGTGTGAAACATTGAAATAGAGAGAAAAAGAAGCTCAATGATACCATGATGATAAAGATGACTGGGCCTGCAAAGCCCCATATAACCCCATTCTGTACGCTGAGCCAGCAATGGCCGTCTGCAGAGTATTTCCCTGAAGCCGAGGCCAGAGTAACGGTAACAATCAGAACAGGAAGACCTGGTGGAGCAAAGTCATGCCAGTAAGACGAACATATGCATATTGTACATAAAGTACAGTTGCTGTGCACTTCACTTAGTTTACTGCCATTTCTGCTTTTTAAAATATTATTTAAAAACACAGCAGGTATGAATACTGTGTAAAAATAGTTTTACTTTAAATACCATCATAATTTAGACTTTTTCCTTCTCCTGAAAGTCCGTGATTTGGAGATACCATGTTTTGCAATTATTAGTAATTACCGGCCTCTTGTGCAGTAAAAAATAGAACCTGGTAGGTACCTATTTCTGTGCATTTTTGCCATGCAGCGTTTGAATATATTTGCTTTTTGTAAAACTCATTTTCAAACCAATTTTCACAGTTTAGCATTTTTTTTCCCCAAGACTCAATTACAATGAGTCCTTCTTTTCATTATAAATAAATCATCCTTCAATGTAAAGCTGCAAAAAATACAAAACCCTCATGTATCATTGACTAAAATGTGTTCTGCATTCTGATCCTCCCTAGCCTCATTTGTTACTGTGATTTCCGCTGCCATTGAGAGATAAAAAAGGATGTTAAAGGCCTCTAATAGAAAAGAACGTATGTACTATTACCCCAGCCAATCAAGTAGTAGTATTTCATGTGGCGGCCCTCGCTCAGGTTAACAGTCACCACTTTGCTCCAAAGCAGAAGCCCCTCAACCAGCATCCAGCTAAATGCTGCCATGAAGAACAGATGGAGTAGAGCTGCCACCAGGGTGCAGGCCACCTAAGGGTACAGGTCAGAGGCTAAATGCTCAAGGGCCAAAAGGTCAAACAACCACATGACAAAGTCACATGCCAACTTATCCATCATGGCAAATATGGCACCAGTTTAAAAACACAGGAAAAAACACAGCAGGGGGCTGCCTGCTTGGGTTATTATTTAGTTCTAAAAGCAATGCATAAATAAATTGCATAAACAATGCTATTTAAATACTGTAAATATTAGTCAAAGGGCATGTTTGTATTGATGTATTGTAAAATGTCATTTTATTGACTTTGTCACTTTTGTGCCTGACATACCTTATTATGAATTGCAGAGCCACTGCAGAGAAGAACCATTTGGGCAAGGGTCAGAGAAATAAAAAGATTCTTATGGATGGATGTCCGGTCAGATTTAGGAATACTGTATAAATGTAAGAAAAACAGGAAAAATATGCCTTGAACGCATCAAAACTATTGTACATTATGGAATATACTAACGTACATTATGGAATTATACTGAATATATAAAACATTCAAGGTTTAGAAAAGCTGTTTTATTTTAAACACAATTTAGTCCCATTTTTTGAATAATGTCCCAGTTGTCTGCGTTCTTTAGAAAACTAAGGGAGTGTGAGCTGATTAGGTACAAACAGGCCATAAATCTCCTAATGAAATCAACTAGAAAAATACTATACTGATTAGTCTGTCCCAGTGTGATCTTTGTGCTTAATTAACTCCACTGTAATGTTACCATAAAACCCCAGGTCTATGCACTGTGAGTCTGTTTAGGCTCAGAGCACTAATTACCAGATTAGCAAAGTTCAATACATCTCCTGCCTCAAAAACGAGTTATATTGACCACTGGATGAGGGCCTGATAGCTTGCATTCACAAGTGCACGATGCACGACAGTTTCCAGTAATGAGGGAATGGTACTGCTACCTCTTACAGTAGTTAGCTACATTATGGGTAACAGCAGTAATTGAAGTAATTCTTCAACATAAAGTACGTCTTTAATCCTGTGTGTTTGTTTCATTTAGTCCAGAACTTGCTGGATTGGAATCCCAAAACATGACTCACATAGGCATGCACACATACACATTCACAGGGGTGCTGTTGCTGTGGCAGTGTATCCCTGGAAACCACTTACTTCAGCACGGTAAACAGCATCAAGGTCACCACCAGTGCACAGAGCGAAGCTCCCGTCCCGATAAACGTCAACTTGGTCAAAATGCTTTCCTCTTCCTTACTCCACTGCAGAAACAGAACATATAGGCTCTTCACAATAAGCAGCCCCTAAATTCTCTATCTTTCTCACTGATGCTTCGTATTCATTCACTGCTTCTAGTTCCACTCATTCCACCAAAACTAGATAGTATATTCAGATGTTATTTTCATGTCACAAACACTATTACTAATGATGCAAAGTTTCTGTTTTTAAAATATTTCTACGAGCAATACAAGTTTAATATATTTTCATGAAACACTGATCGGCCTTCCTTAATGAAATTTCAGTCATAACTAGTCATATTCATAAATAGTCATCAATAAAACAATTAGAAAATAAAGTTTTCTTCTTAGAAAAAACCTATAACTCCACCAGAGTAATCTACACCAATTGCACCTCTTTTTTTACAGCAAACTTACAGAGACCTCTGGTGGACAAAATTATATTAACCTAATTCATCAGTAAAAGGCATTCAAACATATATATGTAGTCACAACATAAAAATCCTTTCAATATAAACAGCACTAATGTTTTGGATAATGTTATGACCTTAATAAAATATTAGCAAATAAGATTTAGCAGTTTAGACGTCAGTATGAAAATCTGAATCTATTCAAAATAAGTGACATTCACATTTATGACACACTATAGCATTTCTATATGAATTCAGCAGCTTACCCTAACATCCATGTAATTCATAAGGACCGCAAAGTTGGTGGTGTGGTTGCAGAAGCATGAAGTGGCATCAGGTACAGAGTTCAACACTCTACACCCTTTTTCTGACCACTCACTTGCATGACCAGTTCTATAAAAATGAAAGAAAAAAAACACTTTCATGAAACACTTTCAGTCACTAGGTTTTGGAACACTGTTTCATTCGTCATTTACTTACATCATACTGACATTCCAGAACATGCAAACAGGCGTGACAAACTTGGAATACTCCACCTATAATGAAAACAGATGTTTGTTCTCAGACAACTCCTCTTTAGTGCAAAGCAGAGACAACATTGTGCTACACAAAAACGTATAAATAAAAATCGGTTAGTGATTGCAAATATAGTGATTGCAAATGCACAATACATCTGTATAGTGGTGTATAGTGGTGTCTACGATCTTCCTCAAAATATTATGTCTAGAAGCTGTAACAACAATGCATTTGACGGCCACAGCCAGTGATCAGTGACGCTTATGTTCCTGAAATCTTTAGTATATACCTATAGTACTGTGCAAAAGTCTTGAGTCACACCTCATTACTTTATATTTTGCTTTGAATCACCTTGTTGGTGCAAAAATACTATTTTATGCCTGTCAAACTGTCTTATATTCAGCATATTGATTAGATGAAATTAAAGAAATGAGAACAAAATGTTTTAATGTGACAGTAAAGATATAAGGTGTCTAGATAAAGGTGTTCCAACCACTGAGCATTCAGTACAGTATATTGATCACCGGACTGATCACCTGGAATAATCTGCACCTGTTTCTTCACTGGTTAAGGCCTTAAGTTTCTTCACTGGTTCAAGCCTACTAATGTCCAACCGGATCATCTGGAATCATCTGCACCTGTTTCTTCACTGGTTTAGGTTTAAGGCACTGAGTGTCTTAACAAAAAAAAAATTCTCTGAAACTGGTTAGGTACAGGGACTGGACTGAATACTAATACCTGCTTAATGGGAACACCTCACAAGACTAGCCATTTTGAACATTTCATCTAGTCACCGCAATCTGGCCCTAGTCAAAGTCGCTTGGATCATTATCTTGCCGCTTTTTCCATCAACTTTTAGAACTGACTGTTCACCTGCTGCCTAATATTTTGCATCCCTTGAGAGCTGCATTGTAATGAGATAATTAATATTATTCTCTTCCCTTGTCATTGGTTTTAATATTGTGGCCGATCAGTGTATAAAAGGATTTTTAATTCAAACTTGGAAAAAAGTGAAAAACATTCAAATGACATCTTGGCAAATAGTGGCTCATCTCTACATGTGATGACTATGTACAACAAACCTCTTTTTTTTAAAGATCATAATAAGACTCTAGCTCCTACCACTTTCACAGTGGATAGAGTGTATTGGACAGACACAGGAACATTCTCTCCTCTGGTCACATCTCGTACCGTAGCTGATATAATTGCTGTAGCCAGAACACCAAAAGGAGAGCTGGAAACAAACCAAAAAAACTTCAAAATATGTTACATATTGCAAGAATACACAACTGAAGGGCTGTGGCCTGGAGGAATAGGGTCTAGCACAGTTTGGTAGTTAATCTACTCAAACACATCCACTAAACCTAGCAAACAGTTTAAACCATGTGTGTTTGATTAGGGAAATTTCCAAGCTGTGCTGGACACCAGCCCTCCAGCACTGGAGTTATCCACCGATGACATACTGTAAAATAACTTGTTTTGCTATATTTAATGACAAGATTAAAACATTCTGAAGAATGAAACTCAAGAAACTCAGTGATCAAGGAACTTACATAAAGTTCTCAGAACAAACTAAGGTTCATACCGCACATCTGTGTGTTGATACTCTGGGTCTTTGAACTCAGTTTTGGAAAGCATGTCCTGCATATTGCTGTAGTAGGCATGGATAAACATCATGTCCTTGTGACCTGCCAATGAAAGTCAAGATAGGCCATCAATGTCAACTTATTAAAAGCTCACTTATCAACCAACTAACAAACTACTTCAGTTGTTAAAGGATTGTTTTAGTTGTAAAAGTTCAATTTATTTCGTACAGAGATCTCTCTGTATTATAAAATCTACTGGTAACTACACTAAGTGACAAGACTTTGGCTTTGTTCCTTTGGGTTATTAAGATTATTATGAATTATGCAGTTATTATGAATGAATGTGCTTCTCATGCATGTCAGAGCAGGAGTACTAATGTGAAATCTGTTTTGGTGACCATGATACCTATAAACAGAGAAGAAAATCAATCTTTGATAACTTCCCTATATGTATTTAGTTCCTAAGAAGTATGAAAGAATTGTAAATACATTCGTCTAGTGATTCCCAAGCTTGGTTCAGATATATCGCTGCATTGCATTTTAGGGTTTCCCTGTTTTAACACACCTGATGTAGATAATCAGTAAATTAACAAGTCCTTCCTGAGTTGAAGCAGGTGTGTTAGAGCAGAAAAAACCTTAAACGTGCAGGGTAGAGGTACTTCAGGACCAGATTTGAGAAACACTTCATTACAAATGAGGAAAACGTATTGGTAACCCACAGTTACAGAAATTCTTACCAAGGGAGTAGAGTCTTTGAACCTCTGTCTCTGGAATTAAGATTTCATCTTGGCTGCCAGAATGAACAGCCTGACTTGAAGGTTTATATACACAGCTGCAGCTCATCTGAGATAACCTCCTAGGCTCCATATGAACATCTACAAAACAACCACACACAAGAAACCAAAAAATAAACATGTATAGATGATTAGCATAATGCTGCCTTGTAAAATCTATTTTAAAATTTATTACTAAATTATTCACATTAATATTTAAATAAACAATATTAGCAGATGTCAGCCCTTTTGACAGGTCACAGACTGTGAATGCCCAATATTTGAGAAAGATTTACCAATGTTTTTTGTTGAAACTGTGAAGCTTGTCCTTTCTGCATAAATGGTCTCTGCCAATGCCCAAAGTAGTTTGTCAATATTCTCAACAACCATGAATGGTCTAAGAAAAATCTGTAGACAGCAGACAAAGACATACAGAGGAGGAAGAACAGAAGTTGTACACTGGCATTTTGCAGTTTTTCCAAAGATTTTGCAATGATAACTAAATACTAATTTGCTTTACCCCAAGAGGCTTCAAATCCAGCCATTGCCTTGTCATCACTGAATCAATGAGGCTGCTAGCTAGATTTAAATAGTTGGTAGCCATAGACTTGATGACTCCAAAAGTGGTAGATGTTTTATTGAGTTGAGCAGCTGCAGCCAACTCAATGGTTTGCGTGAGGTACAGAAGATCAGAGGGTGTGATGATGTCAGGTTGAGCCTCAATAACCTTCACAATGGATTGAGCAATTGAAATCAGCCAAATCAGCTCCTTATCTGCAAGTGAAGTTGAATTAAACTCTTCTGAATCCTGTGGAGAGATGTCAAAATTAATAAAGTAGTATTTTAAAAATATCTGTAAAATGAAACCAGATAACATCCACTTTGATAAGATAAAACAAAGTCAGAGCTACTGTGCAGAGCAGCTGTGAAAGCTTTTCCACTCACATGACTAGATCCATGTAGATCCTTAATGACTTGTATAAAAAATGGTGTTTTGGGAAAGTTTTCCAGTGTCTCTGGAATCAAAACAAGAAATCCATTCTCAAACAGAAGACATTTTTAAACTCCTTAATACAATATATTGTATTTTACAGATGCTTTTAAAAATAATAAGCAGATGCTTTTAAAAGCAGTGACAAGAGGCTTGCAGTATTTTTTGCTAATGCTTGTCTACAAGTTCACTTTTCAATTTATTCACTCATGATATAATCATTACTATATATTGTGTTTTTAAATAATGTGACACAAGGAGCAACCATTGGTATGAACCATGCAAAAGCAGTACATACTGAGTTATTACCTTTATGAAACTGGCAGACACCCTCTCTTTGTGCCTCACAGTGGTCCCAGCCCCACTTTCCACTCGCTGGGTCAAATGTTACACAGGTTTCATTATCTGGCATCTGGGAATCATCTAAAGAAAAATTGTGATACTGTAAACTTGAATCCAAACCAGACTTTACAATTTAAAACAGAAGTACAGAAAAATGTTTTTGTCTTCGTGTACATTAACTGCCTAAATTTGGACTCACTACTGTCTTCTTCAGTTAATGTTTAATGGTCTGGTTAATATGAAATGACGTCAACGTGAGTCATGACTGCAGTATAATCCTTTAATGCTTGTCTAGTGCCTGTGTTTCTCATGATACCATATGTACACTGGTCCAAATCAGAAATAAGATCGTAGAGTCTGTTCCACAGCTCAGACTGTGTCAGTTGCGAAGCGTTTGTTTTGATGGGTGGGTTTCTGAATTACAGCACAGATGAAATATTTACAACCATTTAAGTCTGTGTTTGCCAATTACAACTAGCCGGAGAGTCTCTGCACTCGGCCGGGAGAGTTGGAAATCATTACACACTACACATTTTAAAAAGGTGGAAGGAGTCCAGAATTTAATCAAATTCAAAGAGACCACAACCACTACAATCATCACTACAAACAACACTTTACCTTGACACTGGAAGTAACCCCAGTGCGTCTGTAGTGAAGGATCCATTTCCAGTCCAGAGGTGCTCCATTTGAAAACCAGGCCAGAAGTGACAGGCTTACACTCTTTTTCCATGGTTCGGATTTCACTGGCCTCCAACGCCCGTTCCCATATGTAGAGCTGGGTAATGCTCCCACAGAACGCCTCCTCATTCTTGAAGGATCCGCCAAATGTGTCTTGTTCTTGGCCAATGATGAAAAGACCGTCGCCGCCAATGTGTTCAGATGGGTAGAGGGGGCTGCCATGCCCGACTTCCAGACCGTCTACTGAGAAAGCCCACTCACCTCCATTTCCTGTCCAGCTCACACACACTGTGTGCCAGAGGGCATCATTGTCAAAAGCAGGCTGATAGCGGCTGTGTTCCCCATGCACCAGCAGAGCAAGTTCGATGCGTTTTTTCGGTATAACTCTAGCTCGGAGCTGAAACTCATTAATAAAAGTGGGAATAGAATAAGAGAACACAGTGGACTCTCCATGGCTTGTGGGATCAAAACAAAGGCGGCCGCAAACGGTCACAGCACCCATGTCAGAGAACCTGTGTCGGAGACGGGCAGACTGATCGGCATTTCGGCCCAGAAATTCCAAGATTAATGAGTCAGACATACCTAAGACAATGGATAGAACAATGAGTATTTGTCAGTTGTTTATTTTTAAAAAATAACTTAGAATTTTGGTTTTATTCGTTGTAATCTCTAGAGGAGATTACAGGCATGAATATCTAGGCATAAATATGATGGGGCGTAATCAAAAAAAAAAAATCTAATTTCCCTTTACTCCAAATGCTTTACATCAGTCAAGATATGTTTGGTGTCAGACGTTTACTTCTTTAGTTTTGCATTGCAGTCATGAAAACTTATTCTTCACAAATAAGTTACTAAGTTATCTCAAATAGACTGGCTTACGTGGCTGCTGAAACTGTTGATTTATAGCTATCTATTTACATCAAATAACTAAAACAAAAGATGCGGTCATACGAAAGGTTGAAGCTTGTTCTACTGAACTTTTGTTCATTTGGTGTCCAAAGTTAAACATGTCTTGGGTGATCGACTACATTTGGCAGAAAAGCGTAAAAAAAGCAAAAAAATGGAAGTTATTCCTCTAATAAGGTCAGTGATGACAATCCAGAAACTCTCATTGATGTTCTAGGTTTATGGAGCTCACCACTTATTTCAGGTTCGACATTTCTTGAAATCCACACAGGCTGCGAGATATTCAAAGACAGTAGGTAACGTCTCAAGTTAAGGTCCTCCCCAGCATTGGACACCACTGCCAGGGCTCCTAACCGCTGTTTACACAGCCTACTGACCACATCCCACTGCAGCCTGTCTGCCACATATTCATAATAAACGTCCTCATGTGGCGATGGGGTTCTGCTTTCCGGAGTAATGGCAAGAGCTGTCAGGTGGAACAGAGATGACGTGCTACAGTTACACCACTCTAGTAGCATTCCAAGCATTACTTTATCCCTAAATGTTCAGAAGCACATGGGTGGAAAAATTACACTGTCCTCAAGCAGATATGTTGCTATTCCAGTAGATACACTTGTAAGAATCAATCTGAAAAATATTTTTGTGCTCCAATGTCAGCTTTTGATTGAAGGTTTTGGATGAAAGACCAGCATTAAAGTGTAATCAATTTTGTGAAAATTTGAACAATGATCACTTTTAAAATCACTTTTGATATGAAACTGTAACAGACTCAGATTACATTACCGTGCTGGTGATAAGGGGTCAACAAGTTTCTCTAGACCTGACCATTCATCATCTAACCACTCTGAACTAATTGATGTACATTTGACCAATTTCATTATAATGAATATTAAAGAAACACATATTTTGCCTTACCTTTTCCAACGCAGTAGTGAATCAAAACCTGGGAAACACAGACAGCTCACTTTTTTTGCAAAAAATATGAAAACATATCTGAAACTTTGAGTAAAAATCTGAATACACTTACAATCACACTGGAGAATATGCTCAACAATTGCATCTTGAGGAGAGAAATGTTCACGCTATGAAGACGTTTTGGGGAAATATTTACACCTGTAAGTGGTTTAAAACACAACATTTTGGTCTGAAATCAGAAATAAGTTATGAATAACTTTATTAATTTAAAACGTTGACAGAAACCAAGTGTAAATATTGTTTTCTCCCTAAGAGGAGCTGTTAGCGTTACCTGCGTAACTTAACGTACCTTTCGGGGTCCTCCTTTACAGTCTTGGGTAGAAAAGTTGGTAACAGTATTTTTAAAGTCTTTCGCCGGTGTTTTGGTCTCTCCGTATTGAGAAGCAAACTCTGGAGAGGTGGTTTCTGAAAACGCCCTGTCCTCTGGGCTTCTGGACAGGGGAGGAACTGCTGGATGATTTCAGACGAGGGGAATTTCACTGCAGCCTCTCAGCCTCAGCAGCTCGAGAGAGAGTGTATAGTAGGAGGCGCGTGATGAAAAACTACAACTGCGTGCAACCGTGTAGGTTACTCTTTATGGGCTACTTTAAACATTTGTGTACAAATGTAATAAATCTCGACTTTTCAACACGAAAAAGCCAGTAGCGCCATCCACTTGTCTTCATCTACCATCGTACGCTATGATTGTTACAATTGCATTTAGGACTGATTTACGTATGAGACACTATATGGACAAACGTATTGGGACGCCTGACCATTACACCAACAGGGACTTTAATGATATTCAGATACTTTAATATGGAGTTGGTCCCCCGTTTGCAGCTTCCACTATTCTTGGAAGGCTTTCCACAAGATTTTGGAGTGTTTCTGTGGGAATTTATGCCCATTCATTCTGTAGAACATTTATGATGTCGGGCACTGTTGGACGAGAAGGCCTGCCTCGCAATCTCCGTTCCAGTTTATGCCAAAGGTGTTGGATTGGGTTGAGGGTTGAGGCCATGGCACTGTGTGGATTAGTCAAGTTTCTCCATACCAAATTCATCCAACCATGTATGTCTTTATGGACCTTGCTTTGTGCACTGTGGCACAGTCATGCTGGAATAGAAATGGTTCTTCTCCAAACTGTGTCCACAAAATTGAAAGCATGGCGTTGCACAGAGGAATGAAAGGCACAGTTTAAAAATGTTCACATATTACATTTATTTTATGAAAAGTGAGGTCTCTTTAAATAGACAAGGATATTTGTGTTTGTGTTAACTACAGATAAATGTAAGCATACATAAAGCATTTTTTTCTGAGAAAAAACACTAGTCATTACATACTCAAAGCACTAACTGAAATCATTTTAAAATAGATTCAAGACTCCAGTGTGGGATTTCTCCCTTCCATAACTTGCAAACTGTTGAACACACCAGCTAATCTCATCATCAGTGTTAAATGTTAAAAAGCACTGTATAATTTACCTAATATTTTTACATGATCATGAAGAAATTATTAATAAATGCCCACACCGTGAAGGGTTTTTGGAAGTGCATGGAGGTGGAAAAAAGTTTTGTGCAAAGCTGCAAGCCATTGTGTACAATGTCTATATAGGTTACAGAAAAATGATGACTTAATACCATGTCATCAACTCTGTCCTCAGTAATAAACAAGTAAACATGCTTGGGTTTATACCTATAAGAACAAAACCTCCCATCTCCAAAAGAAATAACTGTACTGAATAAGGGACAAATGTCCTTCACTACTAATGTAAGTTAATAGAACAATATTTTATTGTCATTTTGGACCATTGCTATTGTTCCACTTCCCTAAATTTTCCACACAGTTTGAAAGTCAGCCGTTTTTAATCATGTAAGTAGTAAAAACAACAAAAATGGAGATCTGAAGTTTTGTTCCGACAGTGAATATATATAAACCGGTATAAAAACAGTATTTAATCCATATACACATTTTTATATAGTAGTAAATGCATGTACATACAGGTTCTCACGCTAGTGCAAAAAATATGCTTATGTTAAGACGGACTATTCCTACACTTGACTGAGAATGGATTGATCAAACCCAGCGAACATCCCTGGAGCAAGAACTGACACCAGAGGACAACGAGTACACTATTTTAGGCACAGTTCGGTTTCTGGGCCCATGACCTGACTCCCGTTCTTCTGCAAATGTGTGCTTAGAGCTGGACAACTCCAAATTTTCTTCACACCTCTGCTCAAACAACACTGAAAGCGAGCACAGTGCTAAGTGCACTTCATCCCGTGCAGCCATAACACCCTGTGAGCATGGAAGCTGTAGGCTGTCAGAAGAGCAGAGGTCCATCTGTCTCGGTAGTCCATAGACCACATTGCCAATTGTCTTGGTCAAAGACTGGATCGTGTCTCTGAAGGAACTGAAGTTCGCCTCACTGCCTCTGCCTGTAGGAACAAATCATATGGATGTAATGCATCTTAAACTTGACATGGCAAATAATTATGCTGTACAGAAGCTGAGAAAACGTACCTCTCAGAGTGCGAGATAAGGTGGTGTGTAACTGCAGGAGTGCCTGGTTTAGTTGTAGGAGCTTGGTAGCTGTGTTTCTCACATTTTCTAAGGGAGGGGCATCAGCCTCCTCTGAATCATTCCCTGAAGAATTTGACGACTTCTGCAAAAACACATACACAAAGCTACCTTAAATACATCTAACCAACATCTTTAGTGCTTGTAATGGGAACGTTTCTGAACTAAACACTTATTCTTTCATGAGTTCCCTAAAAATTGTTGAGGAACATGAACATCTACTTAAGTCCTAATTGGGTGGGAGCTCTAGAAACTATTTTGAGAATTGTGTTTCAAAGTCTAAGTTACTATTAAGACTTGAGGGCAAGGTAGATTTGTTTCTTAATTCTCATTTTTTAGACTTTGGATTTCAAGTTAAAAACAACCAAATTGTCAGAATGTAGCCACATTTGCTCACACTGGCTGCTATAAACATACTAGGAAAGGGGTGTAGCTTAGTGAACTCATGACATTTATGAGCTGTAGGGTTTCTTAACTAACTAGCAGAGTGATGATATATAACAAACTATAGCATTAGTGTTGGATGACCTGATAAGCAGACAACTTTATCTGAAAGACTTATACGCTCCAACGTTCACAGACAAGTTTACAAAGTGAAATTATGTTTAAATTTAAAAAAAAAAAAAAAAAGAAAAAAGTGATGTGCAGCACCATCTGTCCTGTTGCACAATCTGGCTGGGTCACATCCAGAAATCCAACTTGAAAAAACACTAACAAATGTGGACTGAATCAAAAAAAAAAAGATTAAATTAAAGATTTAATTTGATTTTTGGTAGAAAATCTGACCTACTGAAACCAGATATACAGCAAAAAACAGAATTTGGCAACACTGATTAAGCCATAGATATTTACTTATGTATGATATCATGCACATTTTTAAAATGGGTAAAAAAGATTGGAAAATACCACCAAAAAAATTACCATAAAACAAAATATGCTTACATGTTTGCCCTGGATTGTCCACACTCTTCTTGATGTACTTAGAGCTAGATTTTCATTTTCAAGTCAAACCTATACCTGAAATTCTTATTTAAGATGGACTATATTTACATAAGCAAGCATTAAGAAGTGTATATACACTGTAAATCCAATTAATCAATAAAATCTTCATAAAAACACATGTTTAAGGCAAGGTCTCATCTTTATGTTCCAGCACCACAGTGAAAGGATAACAAGGGATGACACTAGCACCCTCTTAAAGGCTTACAATGAAGCTGTAGTTTGCTCATGGAAGATAACAAAAACCACCATGCTGAGGTGACCAATGGCGCTTTGTTTAATACATTCATTACCTTAACAACAATGGAACCCAAGACGGTTGCGATAAGCCTGCCATTGTAAAGTGCAAATTCAAAGACATTGTGGGGGTGGACATCAATTCAAAACCTTTGCCGTCCATGTAGAGAGAAACTACTATTTTGTATACTTACTGACATGTTGCAGTAAATGTAGCTTTGCAAAGCTTTTGCCACCTCCAGCATTTTGGTTTTAAGGCTTTGTAAAATCTGGAAAGCAAAGCAGTGCAAAAATTGACCGTAAAGCACATATTCTACGGGTAAGTTGTTAAAATATATTTTAAAGGGGGAAAATCAGAAAATCTTCAAAGTGGTAACTTCAAAAGGACCTGAGCTCTAGGTTCAGCCAGCTGAGCATGTCTAAGCATTTCTCTGGTAATACAGAGACCCTCCTCCAAAAGAGCTCTCACACCTCGACACATTCCCTCTTGCATAGACACCACAGCAGGTCTCTGGCGGAAACCAAGAAGGGGGGGGGGGGGGGGAAAACAAGTAAGTAAATAAATGTTGAATTAAATATTAACTTAAATGTTTACGAAAGCATAAGGTTGCACACACTGCATATGAAAGTTTTTATATTCATTAATGTGATATAAGGGCAGGATACAAAGTCTGAAAAGTACTGAAAACACAACTTTACTTTGCCTATGATGTCAGATCCAAGTTCAGTAAGCTGAAGAGGCTTCCCAGTCACTGTTGCCAGCAGACCTATGGCACTCAGGGCTGCATCCATACACCTGCCAGTCTTTCTCTGGGCCTCAGTCACCATAGAGGTGATTTCAGAGTCACAACCCTGAAGAGACATAGAACAGAGTGGAGAATAAGATGAATTTAATCAACAACCTAACTGAATATATACCCCAACCTAAACAATTAGTTATATTACCAATAAAATAAATATCTAAACCCCTAATTGTAACATAACTCAAATGTATCAACATAGTGACTTGATACTTGATACATATTCCTGTTACTTTATGCAGTTGGTTTGTTGCCAATAGGCAATTAATGTGCAATTTATTAAAATCCTGTCTTTATTTTTTGGGTGAGATGAAACAATGAATATTGGTCCTGTTATAGATCTATGTTTATTTTCCTAAGAAAAAGTGGTGCCACTGCAAGATTTATAAATACCCAATGTTTTAAAATAGACCTTAAAATAGCTTAAAAGTCCAGGCATTTGTCAATTTTCTCAAATTTTCTTGCATTGTATACCTGAATAAGCAACTGAAAATATCCTCCCATGTTCTTTACTTCCGTCTTGAGCTCTTCCACAGTTCGGGAGACTGAACGAATGCCGGGTTGGATATTAGACACCCAGTGCATGGTAATGAACACAGCTCTCTCAATAGCAGAGGTGGCTCTCACAAGATGAGTCTGTGCATCAGTGCTGCATGCAAACACTGTTCACACACAGACAATGAGAACTTCAATTTGGTGTTGGAACGACAGTATAATATATGACATGGCCAAGTTCCTCACTGTTCGTATGCACGGACACTGACAAATGACTCTGGTGATATATGGTTGTTTAAACACTGAAAAGCTTACAGTTGTCCTGGCTGTTGTCGTCAAGCTGCTCATACAAGCCAGCAATGCAGTTTGCTGCTTTATGAATGAAGAGCAGGTCCTGGGTTAGTTTGTCTGCCAGGCTCTCGTTCTCCTCTGCTGACTGGCTGGCACGTAAGCAGGAAACCGTAGAAGCTATGAGGTCTTTGCAGAGGCCAGGCAAGGCTGAGTCGGGCCTGATGTTGTGAAGAGAAGGGGGCTTACTCACACCCATCAGACCTGGAGTAAAAGCACAATAAAAGGCCTTAAGATATTATGATTTATCCAGTGCAACGGTGGTAAATATTCTTCCATTTTCTTTATTGGAATGAAGAATTTTTCAAACACCACTTTTCATTTTTCAAGATACCTTTTGTTGGAAGTGGGTTTTACGTATACATTAAACAACAATGCTATATTACAAGTAAAACATGTTTATTAGAGTTGATATCCTTTTCAAACCTTTTTACATCCAAAATTGTTAATATACAACATATTATAAAGAAACTGAAAAAAAATGTATACTTATGATTCATGTTGTGAAAATACAGCATTATAAATAAAATTAGATAATATAGTATAGTACTAAATGTAATGTTAATCAGTTACAATGCTAACTATTACCACTTAAAGGGAAATTCAGAACACACATTTGTACATTACCTGCAGACTGTGAGGAGGAACTGTGTAAGCTCTGAATGGGGTGAACTCGAATCTCATAGAGTCGCCCGGAGATACGCCTGCTCTTCAACAGGCTTCTGCTTCTGAATTTTTTCATTGAAAAATCTTAGTGCTCAATCAAAGAATTATTGGCTTAAGATGAGTGCAAGACTGATAAAAATTCCCCTTAATGTTTATCAAAGTAATCAAATGCTTGTCACAGGTGATTACAAAATAAATTTGCAATTGCCATGGCAAAAGCTTGACTTTGTGTTCATTTAACCATTTAGTATTAGATGCAGGCCGAGTGGATACTTGCTATAACATGCATTTCTCTAGCCATCTTTATTTCTATTGCAAGCCCACCATAAACCTAATCAATGTATTGTTTGTGTTAAGGTTATTTTTAATCATTTATATTCAACTTAAAATTCATCAACATTTAATAGATATTTAGTTAAAAGCTGGGCATCTACAAAGTAGCCACAGTGAACTATACAAATACAGTATTACCTTTTTTGTACTTTTTTATAGAATAGAAAGCCTTTGTCATTATACACAGTATAACGAAATTTGAAGCAGCTCCGTAAAGTGCACATGTGGCATAGCATATTATAAGAAACTATAGAATAAAATAGAATACCTAAAAAAAATAAAAAAATAAAAATACAGCATTACCTTCAGTTTGTACAGTTTCGCAAAAGCTATGAGAGATCAATACGGTCCAATAGGAATTTGCCTCATTAGATTAAATTTTGCCCATTAGTTGATATTTACAGGTTTATTATAAACAAGATTCTAACACTGTTACTGATGTTGCAGAAGGATGCAATAATAAAATGAGCCTCTAAGCAATCAGTGTTTCTGATAGGGTGACGAATCGCAGCTATGGATGAGTTACTAGGTGATGATTCGTGGTCTTTATGTAATCAAAAAAGTCTAATTATTTGAATGAACGGGAGGGGCTAAACTCCTGTAGCAAGAAAAAGGAGATACTGTACATTTAAATGTGTTGTGAAGCCACAAAAATGACTTGAAAATGGGCCATTTTTGTAGCTTATTTTTCATATATAGACTGTATAAATATGGGAGTAAACGTACCATTAGAAACAAAATTTACAGACTTTAAACCTTTTTAATTCCAGCAAAGTGATGTGGGCCCTTTCATATCTTGAAAGGCATCCCAATTGTAAAATGCAGCAGTAAAATAGATGGCTTCTCTGACCAAATTTTCCTAGTAGATAGAGCTCAGTATAAATCATAGACTTAATACTTCCTTACAGAGTCAACTTAAATGCTGTGTAAATGACACAGCAAGAAGAGCAAGGAATGAATGTCCTCATAAACGAAACAGGTCACAGGAGGAAAAGGGAGTGAAGCAGCACAAACACAATTGAGCTGCAAGCATAGGCCATGCTCCAGAAAACTGGGCTCGGCAGGCTGGTGGGGTGAGGTCCGACAGTCTACTATGTTGCATTTGGCCACATCTCTATGAGCAAATTACTAATAACCCAATAAACATGTCAAAGTAGAAAAACAGAGAAGCAAGTGAGAAAAAAAAAATTGCTGTGAGAATGTGAGGTAAGAGAGGAAAACATTTCTTTTTTTAACTTTTCCATTAAAGTGTGGTTTATAAACGTTTTATATCATTAGAGATGGAAAGTCATTTTAATTTCTATTCTTTGTGTTATTTCAGCTTAAACAGCATTATAAAAAAACAAAACAAAACAAAAACCATTTTTTGATTTGTAAAGAATAAAAAGTACCTTCTTCGAGAAAAAGAAGAAGCAGAGGATGTTGAAGATATATCTGGCTCCCACTGGTCATTGGGGTCATAAAACACTTCATCATCTTTAGAGGCACAGTTTCCCTATGAGTAATAAAATCAAATCTGTGATCAAGTTAAAATCTATTGTCTTGCTCTCTGGTCACATGAATAGGCTTAGAAAGACAGATCTTTGCAGCAGGTTCTATCATGGGATGATTTGCCTTCATGTCCATTTCTGCTGCCGTAAGCACCACTGTACTTTTTTGCATTTCCCACTTTCATGTTTTTATAGGGTGAAGAACTTGTATCCTGTAAAACTTTGGCAGAGATTCCTTAAACCAGCTTGTATTAAAGACAGGCTACAATATACGCACTCTTTAAAGCTCAATTATAATTCACTAGCAGTTAACTGCTATCATATTGACTACAGCCAAGTATATTTTTCTGTGCTGGGCTACCTGTTCAAGCTCCCTCATGGCAGCCAGGTTGCTCTGGAACTTCTCCAGGGTCCAGAGGGTAGAAATGCCCAGCTTGGTGTTTTGCACTTGGATCTGTATCTCAGCATTATCTCCTCCATTCTCCTCCACTTCATGTCTGTCAAGGAGATCAGAGAGAAATAACAAATATAGGCTTGTAATTTTAATGTCTAATATTCAGTTTAAACAAAAGGGAGCATAGAAAGAAATAAGCAAACCTGCTAAAGACTGTGTGCTTCCTAAATTTCACACTGATTTTGTTAGCCTCTTCAATCATCAAGGACAACTTCATAACATCCCATTGTGGAGCAACTGTAAATAGCACAGGAGCAAAAAACTAAATTAACTAGTACACAGGATACAAACCAGTACTGAGTAGTGGTGGGCAACATGGAAAAAATAAAAATAAAAAAATCAATATACACGTCACAATATTTACCCCCCCCCAACATAACATGACATTTGTATGTACATTTGCATAACACCCATAACCCATTTCATATACAAACATACATTATTTCACATAAACTATATTATTTTAATATACAGTTAACACTAAAATGTCAAAGGACAATACTGATAACATAGAAAAGTTAAAGTTCTCTGTTAAAGAACCTACACAGATAAATGACAGCAATTATCAACTCTATTCTGGCTAAATGTAGCAAATTAAGTAACATAATGTGTACAATTAACACACCAGTCCTGGGAGTCTGGTTAAACCTCAGGGCACGTTTCCTTTGAATCTCAGATAGATCTTCTGCAAGTTTCCTGTTCTCTGCTTCCAGTGCCTCAAGGACTTTATTATGTCGAATATCGTTATCAGCCATGGCCTAAAAGACACAAACATTCCTTAAATGTGATGCAACAGGATTTGATTAGTGCTCTTTAGCTCAAAATGACAAAAAAATGAATAAAAAGTGCAGATAAAGCTGTGTACTTGTCTGGTAGCCTGGGTCTCCATTTGTAACCGTTTCTTGTGCATGCTCATTTGTTGCTCTAGTAGGGTTTTAGCGGTTTGCAGCTCTTCCATCTTGGTGGCCACCTGCTGCCTATCAAGCTCCTGTACCCTTTTTCTTTCATTTTCCTCATCCTGACAAGAGATTTTCATTACTTGCTAGAGATAATTTAAATGTATGGTCTATATACATATACACAGACATTTATGTATATGCATGTATGTATATTTATGCTTACACATATACACAAACACCCACACAGTTAAACAGCTCATTACTGAATGTAACATACAAGTTCTCTTTCTAGAGATTTGATCCTCATCTCATACTGCAGTTTTTGGTCAAACAATTCTTTCTGGGCCACTTCTTTGGCCACGCGGATCTCCTGCATCATTTCCTCTTTGGCTTTCAGTCGGGCATCTTCAATCTCTGCCTCTAGTCTAGAAACAACAAACATATGGTGGAGACAAAATATACAAAATTGAATATGACTTAAGACTAATAATGGGCAAGACTTGCCGTTATAAAAGTGACAATACGCATAAAATACCTAAAATCATATAGTAAAAAGAATGGAATCATCATAGTATATGTTAAAAGTATGAATTCTGAACTCACTGAGCTCTCTGTGCTGAAAGTAGCTCATTTTTGGCAAACTCAAAGTCCTTCTGGCCATCTCCACTGCTCCAACAGGATGCACGCTTTCCACTCTGCACCTCAGTTGGGTGGTTGAACCGGAAATAATGATCTCCTCCAAGGATCACCCGGTCACCCTGAGAAATGACACCAGGCCAGTGAGAGCATGTTACAATAAGCACTCAAACAGAAAATATTGAAAAATATAGAAAACTTCAGCTTCTCTAATTTCACTCTTACATGATGGAGAACAGAGGTTTCAGACACAAGGGTTCCATTCAGATAGGTCTTGGCATTTTTTATGGGCGTGATGCTGACTGTGCCATTTACATTGGAGATTACACTAAGGAAAAAAAGAAAATTAACAATAAGACACTTCTATTTATGGTCAAACTTGTCATTTGTATACACAATATTTGGACACAACAGAGGCAATTTAATATGTCAGGTTACTTCTCAAGACACCACTGAAAACTGACTAAGACCTCATTGGCTTCAACATCACAACTTGCAAGTTACAGCTCAGAGTATGCCTTGCTGCACCTTACACAGCCCTCCATCTCGAGGGACACTGGTCTTTCTTTAAGGGAATCACAGCCACATAAGGTGTAACCAAACATCAAGGCAGAGATTCAAACAGGGATTTACATAACGGTTCCCTTGGGTAAGCTAGCTGGTCATAACACTACTAGCCATGCCTTACAGTTTTTAATGCATTGTTAGGTAATCAGCAATTTTAAACAAAGGCAACATATGTTTTATATTTGTTGTTTTATTGAGTTGTTAACCACTACAGAAAGTCCCAGTTCACCCTTTAATATTTATCATTAAGACAATGATTACAATTATTGCTATTCCTCCAAGCTGTCATAGTTGTGATGCATAAAAGTTTTCTTTGAAGCCAAAATGGGCTTGAAGACTATGTGTACTTTTCCAGACAAGCAAATGACAGTGTACAACCAACACACTACCATGTTCAATTCCAGAGGAAAAAATTTTGGCACCTAGATATCCACATGGATCTCAAAGCGTCTGGTATTAAGACAAGGCATCATCCTATGGGCATGGTTTTTATAGGCGTCTTACCAGTGCTCATCAGCAATAAGAGCCCCAGACAGATGGATGTCATGGGCCGACTCAGACTTGAGCTTGCCGACCTTGGTCAGTCCCTCCTTAATCATGTACAAGAGCATCTCTGACAGCTGAGGATCCTCATTCAGGTTCACAAGGTTGGGGAGCCGGTTATCCACTTTAAACGTGATGCCTACACGCTAAGAGAGTAACAGCGGAGAAAAAAAAGAAAGAAAGAAAATATGATGTGAGGAGGGGGCACAAGAGACCCATAAAGTTCATGTTACATGCTAAGACATGTTTGGGGGCAAGGGGGAAAAAAAACAAAAACAAAAAATAAATAAAACAGGACCACCACACACACAACCTGCAGCTCTTTGGTCTCTTCACGTTTTCTCTTCTCAGCTTGCTCCAGTTTCTCCTTCCAGGTTCTGTAAGATAAATTAAGAGAAACATACATAGTTCACTCAACCAGGTCAATCAAAAACTAGAGGGACATTTAATAAAGCAGCTATTCTTAGTTATCCAGAAAGTTGAATGTCCTGAACATTTAAACTCAATCAAAACTGTAATCCAGTTTTACTGACAAGTTTTGACAATCTTGTAAAACACCCTCATACAGAAAAGTGAATGCTTTGGGATTACCTGTGGACTTCAGCCATCTCTCTCTCCTGCTGAAAGAGTTGAGTTTTCAGAGCGGCAATCTCCTGCTGGAACTGCCTCATCTTCTCCGGGTCGATGCCCCGAGAGCTCATCTGGGCTGCCCGCAGCTTCTCCACCTCTGCTTTCAGCTCTGTTTAGAAACAATAACACTATACAATGGCTTCACACAGCCAGGTGCATTTTCTGTTAATCTACTGCCCTCTGCTGAGAGAATGGTAGAAAGAAAAGCAGCGAAGTTCCCCTTGAACAATCGTGCTCACAACAGTTAAATGGAAAGTATGGCAAGGGCAAGGCTGGCTGTAATTGAACAGTGGAGAAAGGAGTAGTTGATTCATGCGAGGTGGAGAGCAGAGGGAATGAGGGTGCTGACCTCGGATGAGCTTAGCATTGGTATCCTCGTTGACCTTGGCAACATTGATGATCAAGCGGGCCTGCTGAGCGTATCGCAGAGTGCTGAGACTTTCGTCCACATTGCTGCCAGCTGGACTGAGGGTCGCAATCATGGCTGTCTTGGAGTTCCCACCCAAACTTTCCTTTAGTAACCTACACACAGGAGAGATGACAGTATAGGTGAGTCACTTTAATAGAAGCATCTATGGATAAAATTAAATGTACATACATAACTCCAGTTTAGCGCGCTCATTTTACTTGAAAGAAATGAAAGAAACCATTTTAGATGTAATACTGTTAGTCATGTCAGTCTAGTCAGTTAACAACCCAAGCATCTAAACATGTGGGGAGATTGTAGCAGTGAAAGATTCATTATTTTCATACTTAATTTGAAAAATTTTAATCGTAGCTTACATTATCTACATCAGCCTTATCATAGATCATAAGTGTAGGAATTAACCTAAAACACGGAGATCATGAACTGCCTACAGTTCCAGTCAGAAGCAGAGCTGTGGCATAACCACAACTGATTAGCACTCTAATACTCAGCCACCGTTCAAGCTTCAGCCCAAATTAAATTGATATGATGGTCTTTTGGAGCAAAACTCAGGCTTCATTGAAAATAGTCACAATTTAAATCACAGTAACAATATCCATTAGAAATATCACAATTTTCTCCAAATTGTTCAGCACTAACTAATTGAACTCTAATCAAATCAACAAACCTTTGACTCTTCTTGCAAAGTCAAAAAGCATCAGTTTTTAGATGTTCATTTATAATGGGAAGAAACTCTGCACAACTTAACGTAAGAAAGAACCTGTTGGTATTTAAAACTTGTGCGTATTACTTACCATGTCAAGACTGATTCCCTGTATGGAATAAAAACTTTCTTCTTGTTCAGAGCTTGTTCAGACAGAGCAGAAATAACCTTCCCCAGAGTAAGCAAAGACTTGTTGATGCTTGCTCCTTCCTATGAGCAAAGTTTCATACAAAATTTGACATGGTTTACTTTAGTTCTGTTTCTAGAAATCTTTTCTTAGCAAAGCAAGTTCCAGTCCTAACACACTCTGTCTAGTTCTTTTATTTATACGTTCTTGAAAAGCAGGCTGAGTCCATCTGATTTTACTGTAACTAAATTATTGAAATTATTGACAAGCTGAATACCCTCAGGCGGTCTCCACTGGTCTGAGCTGTGGCACAACGCTCGCTGCCTGCTAAATCCACCAGATTGATCCTGCTGATGATCCTGTGGTCATGCTCTTCTCCTTCTACCAATTCTGTCTGAAGATGCACAGTAACACACTGAGAACAGTAGTGGATAAAACTGTTCTGGCATAATGTGAAAATAGGTACTTACAAATGTTTTTGAATAAATAAATAAAATTCCCTAGTAAATATGTGAAATGGTGATTTAATACACTATTAAGGAGTCAAAAATGATTTCATTAAGCAAAACAACATAGACAGTATATTATCTTAAGACGCTTTAAGAATTCAGCACTGACCTTAGTCTGGGTCAAGACAAGCGTGAAGACCGAGTGAGACCTGGAACTTTTGTCATTCATGCCAGTGGCAGCAGTTGCTCGCTGTTTATTTCCAAGCTCAAGCCAGGTCTGAGAAAATTAAATTAAATTAATAAAAAAAAAGAAAACAATAAAAAAGATAAAAAGGTATCTTAGATTGACATCTTGATATTATATTACGGTTTAAATTAACAAATGCATGAAGCAAAGGAAGGTTGGGGGAATAGTGTGAGAACAGTCCACCAACCAAAAGTGATTTCAGATGGTGAACCACTGATGAAGGACTAGAGAATGACTAACAAAATCTGTGCAGCATCAAACAAATTATCATACAGGATAGGTGTGCCTAGTAAAGCAGCTTGTCAGTGTAGAGTCTGACAAGGTCATGACTCATGTCATATTTATTTTTTTCTGACATCTGATCAGCTGGAATGGACCAAAAAAAAGGAACAGTACAAATAATTTTCTCACACTGTTCTGTACTAAACACAATTAAACATCAAGTGGGTCACTGATCTAGAGGTATTGACAATATCCACAATATGCTCAGATAAGCATATCATGACATATTGTGGCATAATTTATTACAATAGCGATAAATATTGTTATGCTGTCAAGCCCTAATACAGTACCTGGATATCAGAATAGGAGCCAACCACATTCCTATAAGAAAAAACACAAAAACAATACTCAGACATTGTTGATGCCAGCTAACAATAATGCAATAAAGACATTCAAATGCTTGATGAACTTACGTAGATAGATCTGCAACATAAGGCCCATCCACTGGGTGTTCTCTGACACGCAACTTTGAAAAAGAGGAACAAAGAAGTACCTGTACATGAAACTATACACTATTGTAATATTTTAAGTGAGCAAAATATTTTAACCTTTAAATTATATAGGCATTAACAATGCCCCCTGTTGCTATAATGATGTTTTTGATCAAATAAACAGTTTAATATTTACTATTAGCACTTAGTGTACTATTAGCATAAACAATCACAATAATTTGACCAGTGCCTGTTCTACTCACAGGCATCTTCTTTTGGTTTTGTTCATCCTTCACTATAAGCAAATCATGGATCTTCTCATTGTATACCTCGAAGTAGCTCATCTCCAGGTGATAAAGGACCTATAAAACACATGAATATATGAATCTGAATAAAACAGGGACTGAATCAGAACTAGGACAGAATTAGGAGCTTGGGGAGCTCACCTCCTGATTGTCAGCATTAGACAATCTTAAGAAAAGATCCTCACAAAATCTTGGTATAACTCCAGCTTGTTCACCAAAACCCATCATTCTGGAAGTAAGGTCAGAATTGTTTAGAAAATACAGTCCAAAAATGCATAAGGCACTAAACTAAGTCATAACACAGAAAACAACTCACGTGTAAGACTTTCCTGAACCAGTCTGACCATAAGCGAAAAGGCAAGTGTTAAACCCTTCAAATGCTCGTTCAAGCAAAGGTCTTGCCAAAGTCTCATAAATCATCTGCTGGCTTGCAAAACATGGGTTCATTTCATCAACCGAGCAAAAGGAGAAGTCAAAAGAAAATGTGTAGGTTTGCTTAGTGTCTGGATGCTGGACCACCGTCTCCTGGTTGTTCATGAAAATCACTTGACTGCTCTTTGCATTCCTTTCCCTGCATACAAGAAACAAAACACAAAAGGAAGTGTTGAATGCTTCTATCCAGCTGAAGAAGAAATGTTCAGCGTAACATTAAGTCATGTCTGAAAAAAATACATGATGGAAATCAGATGTTTGGATGTGTGGGGATTTCAGAAGAGTAAAAGCAATATTACCTGGGACTAAAAGGCCTTACTCGCACTGCCACGGTGACTGCACTGTTCTCCATCTTCAGTTCTGGAGCTGCTGAAGCTGTGGTGAAGAGAAGTGTCTCACCTGCAGCTGCAGGCCTGGCTCTGGTGCAGTTCAAGGCTCCACTGGGTGTGGAACTCGTTTGGTGTGTGGTTTTTCTCACCTGTGCTGAGCGAGGAGTGGCTGTCAGGTTTCTGATTTGATTGCTAATAAGAGGCTTCTTGCTGCAGGTGTTTGGAGGCATGGTCTTGCCTGGTTCGGTGCTGGACTGCTTTAACCTCTCCACGCTAGGGCGTTTAACGGACACACACTTAGAAACTTCTTTCGTTGCCAGTCTTTCAAAGACTTCTTTCTTCAGACTTAACTTCTGGAACTGAGTTTTTCCCGTCGGTGTGGAAGTGGCTTTTACCTGGTCGTGAGAACCATCTGTAGTACATACACTGTGGGCAGAATGTGCTGCTTTCTCTGTGGCTTTGCCAGGTGTGTCCATAGGTTTGAGGGTGTCCCTAGTGGGACGTTTAGCCAGAGTGTCCCTCAGGCTGGCCGACCTCCACAGAGCTGAGCTGCCCGGGGTCCGGTTGTTTGGCTCTGACAGGACTACTGAATTGGGCAAGGCTCTTTTTTGAGTACTCTTGTCCACTGAGCCTGTTCGGGTCCTCCTCTTTAAGGTCATCCGAGGGGTTTCTCTTCGGTTCTCCACGTCTTCGTGAGCTGCAGTCTGCTCTGAGCTTTTACTGGTCGTTTTTCTCTTCTGAAGAGTGAGTCGAGCACCAAAGGTAAAGGTGCTTGATTTCTCCTCGCACTTATTTTTAAGTGTAGATATAACATAGGTCTTGTTTACCTCTTTACTTTTGTCAAGAGACGTCTCCTCTGTTTTGAGGTCGTTCATTGTCTTCCTTGCTTAAAAAAAACTCTCAAAGGCATTAAAAAGCTGTAAACCATGAAATGTTACCAAGCTAACTGCCTCAGCCGGGGAGGATGAGCTGTCATTAAGTGTAAATGTGTAACTTAGAATCACGAAAGTCGAGTAATAAGTTTTGCGGGCTGGTGCGGCAATGAAAACACCCTAAAGTAAAAGTACACTCGATTTGACAGACTATTGCTATACTTTGTTTACCTTTTTCTCACACAGTATCTCCCTCTGCACCGCCATCTTACCGCTGTGATTCAAAAAGCCCCGTTGTAGTCGGATTGGTCCACCAAAGCCACTACGTCACAGAACTGACTCCTGTAACTCAGTGTAGTGATACTATTCTGCCGACAGGTGGCGGCGTGTCGTCATTTTTTATTCAGAGGACAGACTAACCAATCGGCGTCCGTCTGTAATGTGATTAGAAAAAATGCCGCTTAACCTTTTCAGATTGTTTCCTTCAAGCTAGACATAAAGCTCTACTGGGGCACAGGCCCCTCCTTGTACTCTGTGTATTTTATCCTGTATGCACTTATGTATTCTTATGATGGTCAGTGTCTTTGGAGGAACCTTGTTTTATTTCACTGTTGACTCTGTATATAAGATAAGAAAACTTTTATTCATCCCGAGGGAAATTCTTTTATCATAAACATACTCAATGCAGCAAAGGGAACAAGAGGAATCAAGATATACAACAAGAATGTAAAAGAACCGAACAGTAAAATAGTGCAAATATATCAGTAACTTTAACAGAGTATATGGCTAAAATGACAAAGTTACTTGATTCTTAATATTACCTCTGTCAACCACAAGACCCTTTAAGCTAGGTTAACTTCCTTGGTAGGTGTCAATGGCTCAGTTTTAACCTAGTTTTATCTTGTATAGTTACTAGGAGTTTTTCCAGTTTGTGTGGGTGAGTTCATACAGCCAGTGCCTCACTGTCTTGTGGGGTGTCTCAGGGTTCTGTCCATTGGCCTATCTGTCCATCCATAAAATTGCACAGGATCCCGTTACCTCACAATCGGTTCTTTTAAGGACATTTATCATTTTTATGCTGATGACATCCAGCTTTGTTCTAAGCCCCAACATTAACACAAGTTTGCCTTCCTTGTTGACTGTCTGATGGAGCCAAAGCTAAATTCTTAAACTGAGCTTCTCATTTTTGCCCCTCTTGACTTGTATATGGCTGTTAGCCAAAGGCTTTCATCACTTTTTTGCATCTCTCAGGTCTCTCTGCACACTACATGTAGGTGTTGTCCTTGAATTTTGATGCTCATGTGAGGTCCCTTAGTTCCTCCTGGTTTTTTGCTTTTAAGAATCCTCTCTAGGATTTTTTAATTTTTTTTATTTATTTTTTTGTAAGACTGAGACAGAAATACTTATCCATGCTTTTATTTCATCATACAGTGATTTCTGTAACACTCTATTTACCTATCCAAGTAAATCTGGTTTAAATGGCCTTCAGACCACCTGAACTCATTCCCACAAGTGGACTCACATCTCCCCTATCTTACTTTCTCTGCATTAGCTCACTTTGGGATTTAGGATATATTATAAAACCCTCATTCTCATTTATATAGCCCTGCATGGTCAGGCTCCTCAAAGTATTGTGAACCTCCTGCAGTATTGCACTACTCGAGCACTGAGATGCACTCTACAAGGGCTTTTTTTCTGTGCCTCACACAAGGCTGAAGACGTGTAGGAAGTGTACATTTCAATCTTTTGCTCCCAGACTATGGAACTGTCTTGTGCCAGCACTCAAATTCAATCGTTCGAAGTTTGAGGCTCAGCTTAAGTCTTACCTTTTTAGACAAGTCTTTGGGTAGCAGTTAGTATATATTTGCTTTTATCACAGTTTGTATTGTCTATATTCTAACTTCTATGGATTTTGTGTTGGTCAGTACTTGATGTCTGTGAAATGCACTTTATAAATAAACTACTTGTATTTGTAATGGTTTGATTTGTTGGGAAAGTTTTAGATTTTTGCCCAAACAGCAAGAATTCATGGGCCCAGAGAAATTTACTAGACAGTAATGGGAGAAAATAAATAAGAAACTAGATTTGTTGAGAGACCACGATGGAGCACTTAACACTTCCCACAAAATAGAGTAGAAAGACTGAAAATTGATGAGCGTAAGGGCCAACTTGTGATGGCTAGACGACTGGTTCAGAGCACCTCCAAAGCTGCAGGTCTTGTGAGGTGTATAATATGCACAATATGTCATCTGCTAATCCTTATCAGTTTCTGTAGTTCTGATATCGCAATAGGTTGCAATATGCAGCCTCTAAACAGTCAGTGTTACCCTTATATCGACTGAACAGGTGTGGGGAGTAAATGTACCATTTGAAACCATATTTACAGACTTTAAGCCATATGGGCCCTTCAATTGCATTAACAATTGTACTGATATTCTGTCTATATCGTGCAGCTCTAGTTCCTGGTATATGGTGGTAAGTACCTACCAAAAATTGTCCAAGACAGGAGAACCGGTGACAGGGTTTATGCGCACTCAAGACTACCTGATGCATGTGGGGAGTACAAACTAGGCCACACAGTCCATCCTGTGCTTCACAGCTTACTTCATGTGGGGCTGTGTTGCTGCCTACAATGTGAGCATCCAAACTGGACCATGGAAAATAATTGCCTGATCTGATGAGCTGTGTTTTCTTTTGCATCATGTGAATGGTCAGATGATGACAAAGGAGTGGTAAATGTAAAAAAATGTTTACAATGCCTGTACAATCCCTACATGCCAATAAAAGTTTTTTTTTGATACTGCATTTATCCCAGAGGGGATTATTTCTCTGCATTTAACCCATTCACCAAGTGAAGCAGTGGGCTGCCGTCAATGAGACGCCCGTGGAGCAGTGTGTGGGGATGGTACCTTGCTCAAGGGCACCTCAGCTTGATACTAGCAGTTGGGATTTGAACCCCAATCCTCTGATTACAGGGCCAGCACCCTAACCACTAGGCCATCCAGCTGCCCAAAACTCAGTCACCAAAAAGTCAAAAATGTCTCAGCATACTAATGTTCTAACTTTGTGATACAGCTTTTAGAGCCCACTCTTCAGATGTCTGGCTCCTATCACCTCATGCCATTCCACATTGAATGGCCAAGATGTAAACAATAATTATGCAAAAAACTGCAAAAATAGGTGGAATTCCCCTTTAACCACTGATGCTAACATTGGTGTGTTCTAAAGCACAACCATTGTCATTACAGAGAATACCACAGACACCTACATTAAACTTTTTTTAATGAATGTTAAGTTAAAATTGGAAATGTTCATATCAATAGTCCTCATCATTGCTTGGCACAGCTCCTGTCATGCCTTCTAATAATGTCAATAATGTTGCTTTTGGTCACAATATCATCTTGTCCTTGGTTGCTCCTTCGTCTGGCCCTCCGTTGCTGTTCGTGTAGGTGTGGGGAGTTGAGGAGTTGTGGGGGAAGTAGCGAACCTGTGGGTTTCACTCTGTTCACAATGTCCAGAAACAAGTGCTTATTGTTGTTATTCATGAAGGTAATGGCTGTTCCTCTGTGCCCCAGCCTTCCTGCTCGACCAATCTGCAAAACACAGGTAGAGAACAAAAAAAGTAGGTAACTGCACCACAATACATAATGACATGTTTACTACACACACACACACACACACAGTGATAATAGTACAGCTGCGTTCCACTGCCAGTTGTCATCATAATCTGTAGTTTGCGGAATACATGTCCGAACCTGATGAACATACTCGTCCATGTTAGCTGGCATGTCAAAATTCACCACCAGCTTGACATTAACCAAGTCCAGTCCTCTGCCCAATACACCTGTACTGACCACCACCTCAAACTGTCCCTCAAGTAGACCCTTAAAGAAAACAAATATTCAATTATTATTGACATTGGCAATCAATATTGGTGAAACAGACTATAAAGTTTGCAATTAGTATATTCACCATCTTAAAAATTACCTTCAGGATTCTATTGCGTTCCCACTGTGTCTTGTCAGAGTGAATAGCTACTGTATTTAAACCCATAACCTTCTGCACAGCTTCACATAGAAGGTCTGCTCCTAGTTTGCAGTCCACAAACACTACTACTGGTGGTTGGTAGAGTTTTGTGTCCTGTGAGAAAGGGAAAAAAACCCCAGAATGGTTAAACAACCTGCCAACTCCAACATTTTACATCAGTTGTGAAATCTAAAACCATGGAATTGCATGAAAACAAGATAAGCATATATAAAGCCATACAGGTTTTGTTTGCACTATGACTTACAAAAAATGTTTTTTGGGCTCCAATGGACTAAGATAGTTGTTCTAAGCTCCTGAAACCTTATTGTCTAATAATCATGATGACATGCAGTTTTTAACCTTAAGCCTAAGACTGGGCCTCTGAGGTCAAAGACATTTCCTGCTCCCTGTTCAATAAAGACAGGTGTGATGAATTTCTCTTTCTCCTGAATTAGGTCGACTGCACATTTCCTATAAATTATGGGAAGAATTTCAGCAGCTGTCTAAATATGGTTCAGAAATCCCCACTCCATCAAGTCCATATAAGAGCTAACTACATTTATAACGCATTACAATGGTGAAAAGGAATGTGCATGGATGCACCTTTAATATTAAATGTGGTGTTTCTTTATTACTTACATTCAGAATCTCAAAGAGCTTTTTTTTCTTTGAGGGTTCTTCTACCCAGAGAACAATCTGGCGAACATTAGAGCAGGGTTGGTTCTTCTGGCCGATGGTAATACGCACAGGGTCCTGGGTCAGACGTGAAGCTAGCTGATCCGTTCCTGCAGGGATTGTGGCTGATGTCAACAAAGTCTGATGGTCATCAGGAACTTGTTCCAAAATCTCAAGCACCTGCTGCTGGAATCCCATTTTCAACATAGTGTCTGCCTGAAATTAACAACAAAAGAAAACAGGTTGAAGAAATCAGCGTAAATAAAGAAATTCATTTCATCAAAGAATAAACCAACACCATACCTCATCCACAACCACAATCCTTAAGCTGTCGAGTTTTACAGCATTCTGCTTCAGAATCTCAATAAGACGGCCTGGAGTTGCAATCACAATCTGAATAAAGGAGGAACATGCAACTAAGCACAAAATGAATTTAACATGACTTGATGAGAATCTCATCATTAATGACTAGATATTGTCTTTGCCTGATGAATCTGCAGTCAGTTGTGTTGACTATCAAGAACATGCTGAAAATTCACTAAATTGAAAGTTAGGTCACAGAGCACATAAAGGATGCTGTTACAAGTACAGATTGAACTGTACCTTGATCTTCTGCTTAAGCCGGTGGAGCTGAGGGGGTAAAGGCATCCCTCCTACAAGCAAAACAGTTCTCATGTTGGGCAGCCCCATAATCAGCTCTTTTGCTTGTCTCTCAATCTGGATGGCCAGCTCTCTGGTCGGAGTCAAAATAACACTTGTAGGATCAGGTGAAGTACTTGTTTTACTCTGAAAAGAAAACAGACATAGGCATGCATAAGACAACTAAAATGAAAAATTGTAAAAAAAAAAAAAAAACCTAAAGATTTTCCTCCACTTGTTGCAATTTGGAGGCATTTTATACACAAATATGAGCATTTTATGAAATATCCAGTT
>JBBJLS010000039.1:13399180-13423907 GCA_037577275.1 Bryconaethiops microstoma
ACTAGATTTAATCTCAATGAAAAACATGTATAAATTAAGCATCATGAAGATTTAACTTCCTTTCCATTATATTGAAAACAAAGCAGAATTCAAACGGTCAATAATACAAGCGTGTTAAAAGCTATCCATTTAAAGGCCTAAAGGCTGAATATAGGCAGTTAAACCCAAAACTGAAAACTAAATATAGCAACTAACATTAAATATATCCTTTTTTAGGCCAGGCTTATTTAATGTCGTGAATGTCTTTATCACTTATATTCTTTGCTGTAATCACTGACCTGTCTTGTAATATTTCTAAAAACTTGAGTATTCAACACTATACAAAACAAAATCCACTCTAAATCTAATTATGTTCACTTTGTAGTAAATCATACAGTCGGTCAGGGTTCGAGAAGTGATGGTATCCACAGTATACTCAGAGGAGAACATTGTAACATATAATCGATCATAACAATGAAATTTTTTTCATATTGCCCAGCTCTACAGCCTACAAGGTCCATGACAGAACATGGTTTTCTTCCACTGCATACTTGTCTTCTGATGGGATGGCAGTTCTTCCTGACTCATCCCTTAAATATCCCTTTTAACCACATATTAAGACTAAACCTTCAATAAATTAGCTTTGTTTAGTATTCAGCAGTTGCTGCCATATTTATCAGTGAGGTTTTCTATTAATAAAAGTTTACTTAGGACAAACACTTTCTGACCGATCTAGGGAATCCAATCACGTTCTCTTTGCTCTCAGAGGATTTTACCTCCAAGGAATGAACAACCACTGGAAGAAGGAAGGCTATGGTCTTTCCAGAGCCTGTGTCAGCCGTGGCGATCACATCTCTCCCGACTAACCCCACAGGAACCATCTGCATCTGGATGGGAGTTGGGACCTCATAGCCAGCTTTCTTCAGGTTTGAGCTGAGGGCTTCGGGGAAGTGGCAGTGTTCAAATTCAATGATGGGCCTGCTGACCTCCTGGCCATCCGTGACAATGGCCAGTTCCTTCTTCACTCTGGCAACCTGTTCTTCAGTCAGTTCTGCGATGAAGGCATCTTCTTCGTATGAGTAACCGAGACCATGACTGCAAGCACTATTTATAGTATGGTCAGTATCTGTTGATGCAGTAGGGATGCTTGTGTCCTCTTGCTTGGTTTTAGAGAATAGCTTTTCTCCAAGTCCCATGCACATTTTGGCCAAGTGACTCGCCTTGCATTCTAGACTGCAGACATCATTGTCGGTGCTGTCACATATGTACTCTCCATAACGGCCACACATGACACATACAGGTTCTCCAGGCTCGGGCCATCTCTGGCTCTTCTTGAAGGACTTTACCGGTTCCTCTTGGGGTTCCTCCTCTGCTTCGGCTTCGGCTTCTTCGAGTTTTCCCAGTGATTTTAACACAGGGGCATTTGTAACTTGTGGTTCATCTTTTCCACTTTCTGATGTTACCTGGGAGTTTACTTCTTCGCTAGGAAAACCTTCAGCAAGTGAGGACGAGGTGGGAGCAGAATTCCCTGAGGTTTCTCTGCTTTTCTTCAACTCTGGAGTATTTGGCTGACTGTCCGAGTTTCTCTTTAGCTTAAGGGATCTTGGCATAAACATCCTTGCAGGCTCATGTCAAAACATTTGTCCGAATATGGTAAAGAGTGCATTAGTTTAAACGCTGACTTTTTAGACAAAGGTTCAAACACCCCCTATGTGACGGTACAGTCTGATGTTGTCGCAAGAGTGTGACGCTATTGACCATGGAATTCTGGGTATTGTAGTTAAAGAGAAGCAGCATTTGTAGTGACATTTATCCTATGGTTTATTTTGGGCGCAGTGTCGTAATTAGTAATTACGAGAAAGCTCAATTGTGCCATTATAAAAATTAAAAAATATAACAGAGGGAAAGACATCTGAGAGAGGAACTAAGAAACAGGCTACAAGTTTCAATGACTATCAACATCCACAAAGCAGTGTGTATTCCTAACATGTTTCTCACAGTTGTTTTTCATAATGCAACGCACAAACGCACACATAGACGTACACACATCTAGATCATACTCGCATATATGTTTGTGTATATACATATAGATTTGTGGTTGTAAACGATATATATATGTGTGTGTGTGTGTGTGTGTGTGTGTATAAAATGTATAACCATTAAAAGCCAAAAAATTTGAAAATGATTGTATTACATGGCACGTCCTGACATATTTATAAATCAATGTTCGTGGCCTTATGTCCCTATATTCTTTTTATTTAAGCAAGCAATGCTTCACTGAATATTACATGGCACACCTTGGCGTGTATATATAAATCAGCGCTATGTTCATAATGGTCTTTAGTCTGTGTGAGCTCGAAATTCAAAAACAGTAGCCGCCCGTCCTCCCATTCCCACTCCCAGTCCCGCTCCTGCTCCCTCCCAGCCCAGTTTAACCCGCGTGGGCTTGCTGGTGTGCTGGGCGGATCGCGCATGCGCGCTGAGAGCCGTCCCGGACGGTGCGGCAGGAAAACCGCAGCGCAGCGTGGATGAATAGAGTCCGCTAGAGGAGGAGGACCCTAAATATCCAGACAGGGAGACTGAGAGGAGAGGAAAGAGCGGTCTGAGTTCATGGAGAGGACAAAGACGACTTGAATCGGGACCTCGCCTGCAGGCCAGAATGCGTGTTTCTTTAAGAGGGGAGTTCTAAGAGTCACAGGGGGATCAGAATGGATGACAGTCCGAAGGCTGCACCCCACTTTCTGGCTGTAGTTTGACCACGATGAATAAAAGCCCCCAGCTTTAACAGAACTTGGCCTGTGATTGAGCTGAACTGCGCGGAGGGGAGATGAGATGGGCGACAGTTTTTAAAATAACCCCTGAATACAGTTTTGCTGCAGTGAATTCCTTAGGAAGGATGTCATCTCTCTCTCCGGACCTGTAGGCGAGCCCTCGGCCGGTGCTGGCCCTATCCCTCTGCCCGAGAACATGGGGGACCTGAGGGAGGCGAAGGACTGGAAGAAGACTTTTATTGTCCCTACCATTAAGGCTTTTGACCATTATGATTTTAACAGAGCTAAAATCCGTGCGAGCCTCACATGGCTTGTGGCCAAAGCCTTTGGAACAGGTAGGTGGCGTCCTTTTCTCGCTCTTGAGCTCCTTTTTGTTTTTGTTTCAGCGTTTTGTTTAATAAATCAATGATTTTAATGTTTACCAAGCACATAATTTTCTGTTATTCTACATAACTGCATTCTTTGGCAGTATGTAGTATAGAATTGAGCTTTATTTTTTTGGGTGAGATTATGTTTTGATCGTTCTATTGTATGAAGGCCATCGATTTAATTGGAAAAAACGTATTGCCTGCACTACCCTGCATTTATCACCTGGTGTGCTGAGGACTGGCCTGTTTCATTATAAAAGATGTGTAGAAATAATCACTGGGGTCTGTTAGGTATGAGGGGTATGAGGTATCCATTCGCTTGACAGTTATGTGCCCAGAGGATTTATTCAGGTTCAAATAAACATAATTAGAGTTCAGTGTTACAACCTATACAAATATACATATTCTCATATTAAATACAGTGGAGTCCAAATGTCCACTGCTAAGCATTATATTTATTTCATCATTCCATTATCAGTACTGGTAGATCAGTATCAGCACATCAATATTGGGGTCCGTATAGTACTGAGGCCTGTTTAAAACTGACACAAATCCTTTTTTTCAGCTGCCTGAGAATAAAGGCATTTTCAGCTGGAAAAGATTTTTTTAAGAAAACAGCCACCAAGCCTTAACCCAATGAAGCATCTTTGGGATCATTTGCAAAGGATAAAAGAGCAATGCTGTGACAGCTCTACACGCTGTTCTGCTCTGAGGGTGCTGGGATAGTGTAGATTCTGCAGAAACTTCAGTGAAGGGCAGAATCAATGGCAGACAAAGATCAAGCTGTGATTAAGGCAAATGGTGGGTGTCTTTAATTCACTAATCTTTCAGCAGAGATTAGTGAACGAGGGTTTAATCTTCTCAGAGAAGTGTAATTTGACCAAAAAAACTGTAATACAATTTGCATGACTAATGAAATAGTTCTTGATACGCTGACTTTTACACACCCATGCCATGACATTTCTGTGCACTGTGATTTGACCTTTTGTGTATTTTGTCATAGAGAAACTGTAACTGGTAAATGAGAGCCCGGATGGTGATCCAGTACTATACCCTGGTTCACTGTTACATTTTGAATATAAATTTAGAATGTTCAATAGTATCACACCTTTACTTTTCACTGATTGAAAGAATGATTTATTCAGGTGCAAACAAGTCATTGAAGCATTGTCCACTGAGAAAAGGTAGAAAATATGAGCATCACCATCTTATAATCAGTATCTCTTATTATAAGTATAAAACTAGCCTTTAATAATTCTGCATTATTCACCAGACAGATGAAACTCTCAAATGAGCAACAGAGACAAGATGACTGTGTATTTTTCCTCCCTGAAATAACAGTGTGAGTGTGACAACCATCTGGATAGTTTCACAGCACTTCATTAAAATGTGCGATCACCTGTTCCTGTCCACATGAAATGTAGAGTGAAAACACATAGTCTCCATTGAGGCGTTTAGTTTTCTGCCATCTCATCCAGCACAACCTTGAACTCAAAGGCATTTCAGCTTGACTGACAGCAACCCTGTGTCTTCTGTTGGGATGCAACTTGGAGACCACCCAGTGATGTTTGCTCCTGCATGTGTAACCATACGGGCCTAACTTCAGAAGACTGACCACATGCATCAGCAATGAACACCATGACATGCAAAATGTTGCCTTGTTTAGAAGCAGAGCGTCAGTGAATTTACTGAATCCTTAACTGACGTGTTGTGTAGAAGAATTTTCGTCTGGCAAGAGTTCCTTGTGAGGGCCTTTTTTCTATTCAGATCTCTGTTAAACATGACTAATTTAAAAACTTCCTTTTTGAGCTTTCTGTATTAAAATGAAGCTCCAGCAAAACAGTACCCAAAAAAATTTTCCCCCTAACCCCAAATGTAGTCAATCTGTCAAGACTTGTTTGGTGTCCCAAGGCTGCATCTTGGTAGAGCTACAAGACAAAGCTTATTGGAAGCTTATAGTCTGAAGTTATAGCCATTTACCTAAACTTTGCATATACTTACTTCAGAGTGGGTGTCTTACACTGTGTGGCATAGTTATCTACAAATATGGACAAAGATTCATTATAGAGTAGTCACAGCCATCCTGAAGACTCAAATTTACCCATACATTTGTTCATTCTAGTTTTTCAGAAACCACCCTGAGACTATCAAACGACTTCAGGCAACTGTAATGTGTGATGATTTATGCATCCATTAAGCAAAATGCTAATTAGTATGTACGGCTTCCACATTTTAGCAATATTAGTCTAATAGCTCCAGTGTAAAATTGAAGAACAGGCCTGGTCAGCAGTGAATGTTTCACTTTAATCCTTATCCTTTGGTTTCTTCAGCCCAGTACTGACTAACTCCAAGTCAAGTACAGTGCCAGTACCGCAGTACAGGAATAGCTTCTGCTTCGGGTTTTGTGTGGTCACAGCCACCTACTTAAGCTATTATTTGTATGTAGGATTTTAGCATTACTCTGCATGCTGCCCTAGCTTTACAATTGTCTCTCACGGGAACGTTATGTGTTGTGCTGATCCCCGAAATAATTTCTGGGGCACCAGCCACAGAGGCAGGCCTGGATCAGTGCCTGTGTTCCCGCTCCAACTGAACTGTAATTGCTAGAGTATAAGAGTATGAGCTCTTTAGCATGTTGAGTGCTCATGGTTTGCATGAGATGTGCATGTTATGATTATGATTATGATTATGAACCTCAGCAAGTTTGAGTTCCAACTGGCTGATGGCTTGTAAACCCCTACAAAAATTCCATTTGTGTCCTGTTTCTCTTACTGACGAGACTCCCGAGGAGCTGCCGGGCAGAGACGTAGTACATTAGAATTGATAAAACCCCCCTGTAGTTGCCATAGTAACCAGGGTCCAGCTAGAGGTGGTCGTGTTTTATGCTCAAGTTGTCAAGACCCAGTTCCTCAGACTGTCTGATTTTGAAGTACACCATCCTTTTATACTTTGTGATAGGATTGTTCCTCTCACAATTGCTTTCTTTTGTAGTGTAGTGTTGGACAAACGTTTATATAAGTATCGCCCTTCCAGCCTAATGATATGTTGAAATGCACCTTGTACACAATGAAATTTGTATGAATTCTCTCAAATAGTGTCCCATCACCACAAATAGCATCCCAACTCTCTGTGGACCCAGTGTCCTCAATATTCACACCAGCATTAGGAAACTTAATTAAGTTTTCAAATTTGCAGTCACTTTGGAAATCACTGTTGTAAGAAGCGGTTGTGTAACTACTCATTATTTTCATTTGCATGGATTCTGGTCTCACTCAGTTATTGTGTGTTCAGTTATGCACAGAGGGTGCAAATGTAGATGAGAATTTCAAGGTATTTACTTCACCTTCATGTCTATTGTTGGTGGCTCCTGAACTGATTTTCCTTTCGTGATACGAATCGGCCGGATTGTGATGTTAGATTATATGCAGGGATCTTCTTCCCTATCCTGAGGGTTGAGTGTATTACCTGTCAAAGTTCTCTGTCAAATCAGATGAATGTAGAAGTAGTACAAAACACACATTTTGTGCCACCATTCACAATCATTCAATTCAGTCAGTCCCATAAGGACATTGTACTGAATTCAGAAATCATTGAAGAACTCGTGATAGAATCAGGGCCAGAGTTGATCTGTAATTACAGCAGTTATCTTTAGGCCTATTTGAGTTGGATTAGTTCTTCCTGAGGGGACACTGTAATCTAAGTGAATCCCCAAGAGATCTGTGATTTTAATCCAGTGTGAATCTGCTTTAGTTCTTACAAGTCTGATATTAATAATTCTGCAGTGGATGAACTACAGTGAACTCAGAACTCTCTCAGAAAGAGCAGCCCTGTTCAAATCAATGGCATGTTAATGAAATAATGAAAATAGCTTGCATGGGGTGTTGTTATTGCTGAGTCTGGCATCTGTGCGAACATTCAGGCTGTGTTGTTTCAATTTACACATTTACTTGTAAACTACACAGATGCTGATAATATTAGACAGATACTAATATGCATGTATGCAGTATTTGACCCTTTCAACCCCAGGTAAAATTAAACTAATTGTGCATAATATACCTGTTCAGTCAGAATCGGAAAACTTTACTGATCCTTAAAGAAATTGCTTATGCAAATACTACACAGACACATAGAGACACAAAGACAAGAACAATATGAAATATCAGAAAGTCCTCTGAAAACATTATGCGCTAAATACATTATTCTATATTCACGAAATGCTGTGGTCAATAAAAGAGGTGGATATAAATACTAAAAGAAATACATTTACTCCTGAGATTGTTTACTAGTTAAGACAGTTAGTGGTTTTGAGTTATATATCAAATCCATTATTGCACGTAATGACACTGTTAGGACACTGAGAAATATGCATCCTATTAATTTTAAATGCAATATTGGTCAATTGGTTTGTAAATATTGCTGCCAAAAGTGTGTGAATACACTGTAGTTTTTATCTCTATCCTTGCGTCCCCAGAGAGTGTCCCAGATGACCTGAAGGATCCCTTTTACACTGATCAGTACGAGCAGGAGCATTTGAAGCCGCCGGTGGCCAGTCTGCTGCTGTCAGCCGAGCTGTACTGCCGTGCTGGGAGCCTGATCCTGAAAAGTGATGCAGCCAAGCCCCTACTGGGTCACGATGCCGTCATCCAGGCTCTGGCTCAGAAAGGCTTGTATGTCACCGACCAGGAGAGACTGGTCACTGAGAGAGACTTGTGCAAGAGGCCCATTCAGATGGTGAGTGACTGCCTTTCATTCTTTCTGCTGTGCTTTTTGGACGCACTGATTTTTGAAAGAGAGAGTTTGGTAAAAAAAAAAAAAAAAAACCCGCCTTCCTCTTACCCTAAACATATGTTAAACTTTGAGCACCCTTGGTTTTCCTTGTGAAAATGACATCCTCTTAAGATACTTCTTATTTTCAAAATATACTATTTTGGGAAACGAATAAAGCATCAAATGTTTATATAGCACATTTTTCCAATATCTTAAACTAAGCAAATAAATTAAAAGTGTATGCAGAGATGTGCAGAAGATATGCAGAAATGTGTCATATTTGAGTAGGTTCCCTGCAGATGGTTTAACTTATTGTGACTTCAGCAAAACATCAAAAGTGAAATTAGCCTGGCCATGTAGTCTGTACCTTACTGCTCATATGTATGTTTTCTTAGATCAAAACTGAAACTATTATCATCTTTGAGGTCCTGTAAAGGGTTAAACTAAGACCCAGCCCATTGTGTTTGGTTCTAGAAACAGGATGGGTTAGTGCTGACATGCATGAGCTAAAACATGTCTGTCATTTGTTTAACACCTTGTAATTCCTGATGGGTTTCTCTTGTAACACCTTTCACATTTGACACATACCTGCACGTGAATGACCTTCTGAGGTCATAAATAGTTAAGATCCAGTATGGGTATAGGGTTGGTGCTTGTAGGTTTTTGGATTTTGATAATGCATTTGACAGTTTATAAGCATACTTCCCTTATTCCATGTTTGTATGTATATATGTATGTATTTATTTATTTGACCAACATGGATTTGAATACACTGCTTACATCTTCCCTCATCTAAAATGTCCCACACAATTAATAACAAGCTTTTTCCTTTCAGTCCTTCACCTCTTTACTGCCTTATTCAGTGATGTATCTTACCTCTAGTAAATGGCAGTATTATTATGTGCACGCTCTCTAAAAGAGACCCTTGTTGTTCGAGTAATATCCTGTTGATTCATAATTACCCTGGAGTCATTTGCTGTGCCTATGTCTCTGTTATCCCGAACAGAATATGTCCCAGCACAAATAATAATTCATCCCTCCATATAAATGTCGTCTGCTGTCGTGTTATTTGACTAATTGAAGGTGTTGGAACTAAATGGTTTTCGTTCATTTTATTAGTTATGTTTACCTCCGCATGCCTTGATCACATTTCTGTTCATTTGTGGCAGTGGTGGTGCAGGTAAGTGTCTAATTTCCGACGCATCGTGGACATGATAGAGCAATTGTCCTAATAATCATAAAAAATAATAAATGGAAAAAAATTATGAAAATTGTTACAATATACATATTCTACTGCACTTATACTAGCTTCTTTTATTATTCTAAATTACAATGTCCTTTATTTCTGTCTCACTGACTCACTATTTTGCCTTTAAGGCCATTTTTTAATTAATAACGTTTAACTACTGAGTTGCCAGACCTATGGTTTTAACAAATTGGCCTAGTTTGAAAACGAAGTTGCCAGTGATGTAGTTCCAGTTGCAACAAACACTGGAAGCTGGTTTGCATCACTCCAGTCCATGTCATGTCATATTGGGAGGTAGCAAATGTGTATGTAAAAGGATTTAAAACCAAGAGCAAAATATAAGCAATACCTAATATGCTTTACAGGCTTTTAAATCTTTTACATAGAATTTTACATAGACCTGGCATCCCTGCTTATCTATAACCTTTTTGCATAGTTGATCTAATGCTGTCATTTTTAAGATTACCATAATATTAATTCTAAGTTCAAAGTGTATAGCTAAACTTTCACTGATTACATAAGCATTGATTAGGTTAGTTCTCCAAACCTCAGGATTGTTTATAAAAGGTGGTCAAGGTTTGTACTGTTTGCACACAAACCAGAACCTTACCTTCCCTAAGCCCCTTTGCCTTTTGGCCAACTTTTATCAAATTTCATTGCATTAGGATACCCATTATCAACCTTAAGCCCAGTTCAGACCTTCATGTGTAGCTGTTTTGTCTGTTGGACAGCAGTAGTTGATTGTATGCATCAGCAACTGGCCGGCTGTCAGTTTGAAGTGCTTGATGGATTAGAAGTGTTGAGAAGCAGGCCTTAAGCTCTCACTGACTCTCATTAGCATTAGCGCCTCATTAGCATGGTTCAGTAATGGCTTGTCGAGGTCTGCTACATTACAGCAACCGTCTTAAAGACTTAGAGTGTCTCACATGAGTCTCTGGTACATCCTGACTTTGAGATGTGGTTCAAAAAAAGCGGTCAAGTGTCAAGGTGCCTGTCTCCAGGCAGCGAAGGGAGGCGCAGAGGCAGACTTCCATTTCCCACTTACCTTTTATTTTCAAAAACAAAAAGGCGCAAGGGCCTGAACACAACAAAACCAAAATCAAGAAGACATGACAGGAGTAAACTAAACCAAGAAGCCCCTGGACCGGCAACCAGAGGCCCAACCTAAACTGAACTGAATACAGAAACCCAAAACACATGAACCAATACAAACAAGACATTACTTAAACATAATCACCGGACAGCTGTAACTAGTGATTTCCCAGACTAAACCCCGGTGTACTCCAACATGTGTCAAAATAAAAGTCTTTCATACTTACAACAAGGGTGGCCAGAGATGTTACATCAACCAGTTCGTTGTATCAACCAGTCAACCATCAACCAGTTCGTTGTTTGTGTCTGTCAGTGGTGGTCAGACGTCATGTTTCCAAAAGCATGTATTTCAATTCCAAGAATTATTCAGAATTTCAGTATAATCTAAACACTTAGATATAAACGATTATTCAGAGTGGTTTGATTTGAAATGTTGATTTGAAATTCAAAAACTCTTCTTTGGGTATTTTTAGCTATTTTGCCTTACAATGCACTAAATGTATATCACCTGCATGAATAGACTTAAAATATGTTTTAGGCCAAAAATGTACATACCTAAAAAAAAAAAAATTAGACAGCCTTTTCATTTGCATTGCATTTTATATGTTTCTAAGACGTAACTTTTAGAGGAATTAAGTTCTTTGATGGTCTAGTTACTGCTACCACCACCGTAACTCAATCATTTAATTGCCAAAATAATAATAATGATTGAAAAAAAACAGAATAAGAAAAGTTTATTGATTCCAGAGGACTCTGGTAAAGTTGCAGCTATGGACACACAAGGACAAGAACAAATATAAAGTCACAATAAATCCAATAAAAACAGAACATACTCTATGCAAAATACACTATGTGATACACAAATACTGAGGTGTAAATTCTATAGGTAAGTATCTTACAGTAAGTGAATACTAGTACCACAAATAGTGGTTGGGAGTATGTTATTGCATGTTATAAAGATAAGTAATAGATAAGTAATTAGTGACCGAAATGGTCATATTTGATAAGGCTATTGCACATATTAATAAGATAATGCACATAATGAAATTATTCAGCATCCAGGAAGAAAACTGCACATGATATTGCACATGATAAGATATTGCACATAATGATAATGTTTTAGCACCTGATAAGAAAACTGCACGGTATTCCGCATGGTCAATTATTTTATGTAATAATATGATAATGTGAGTAATGATAATGATTTAAACCCCCAAAAATTGTACAAAATGTACCATAAGGTTATTGCGTAGATTATTATTATTATATGTGACAGAGACAGTTATAGAGTCTGATGGCAGTATGGAGGAAGGATTTTCTGGGGCACAAAATCCCTTTAAGGTCTATTAACTTTTCGCATTGTAAGTTTCTAAACACACTTTAACATTAGCACTTTCTTGCTATGTTGTTGTGTCCACTTTAAAAGAAGCCCCTACCTTGTACTTCCATTGATTGACCACATTGACCACAACTGTGTTGCCGCACAGCTTGCCAGCCTCTTTTATTCTTTACCTCATTCAACACTGGTCGGTTTCTGACCACAGGATCACAATTTATCAGATGTAATTTGGGTAGTGGGCCACTCTCAGCACAGCAGTGACACTGACATTGGTAGAGAGTGATACGCTGATATATCAGGCACATGAATGTTGCTGGGCATTTTACACATGTCTGTTTCACTGAGAGTGCTCTGTTCCCCTAAAATATCCAGCCATCAAGGCATTGAGGATGCTCTTGGATCAATATATGAGCTACAGTTCATATTCACAGAATTTAGTGCAGAGCAGTGTAGAAATGTCAGATGAAAATATTGTGTACAAATTATTTTGAAAGTGTTTTGTTTATATATGTGGCACGACTAGTTGTTTTTGATTGTCAGATTCAAACTTACGAGAAGAATACAGTATTGTGACAAATTATGTAATATTTTTTCATAACAGAATATTTTTCACTCGATATAACCATTTTCAAATTTGACCTAATTTAGCATGATTAGAACTTTTCTATTGATATTTCGGTTGCTATATTTTATATGATAATATTTCATTATGGGATGATGCCCTTGTTGGACTTAAAGTTACAAAAAAAGTCTCCTGCACCAGGTTGGTCAAATGAAATCTTTGAGTCTGTGTGTTTCTCTTATTTAAGGTCATGCATTAAAGGGAAAGGCCTTGGTGGAAAGGGTTTGGACTTCGGAAATGGCCTGAATGTATTAAATGAATATGACTGCAGCAATTAAACTCTAGCATTGAACATTAGTTATTAATAATTCAAGGGGAATTTCTATTTTAGATGTGCGCAGTAGGGTGGATGCGCAGGGTGAAGGCGCTGCTTGTGTTTCTTTAGGATTTTATGACGAGAAATGAGGAGAATGTTCTGAGGAAAATGTTTGTTTCTCTTTGTTTTTTCCTTTGATCTTGCAGTACCCAGAGCTCTGCTTATTGGTGAACTTCTGGTATCTTTTTCATTAGCCTGTCAGTAGACAGGCTGCCTGTCTGTCTGCTTTTTCTCTTATATCTGTTTTCACCCACTCTTACTTGTGTTCATTTATCTCTCTCCCTCCCTCTCTCTCTCTCTCTCTCCCTCTCTGCAGTCACTAACAACCTACACACCCCCCACACAGATTCTCATTACACCGTTGCACGAAAATACATGCATACAGACACCCTCTGCATCACACCCTCTCACCCACTCACATCCACGACCACGTCAGAGCTCGAAATAATCGTATTGTTCTACCCAGCCTAACCTGCACAGTGATAATCGCTGTATGAACACAGCATGTCCATACAGTGCACAAATGCAGAGTTTCAGTATGTTATTTACAAATAATAATATATTATTCTAATATATTATTAACAGTTCAGTGTACATACTTTTTCCCTAGCCCTAAATGGAGCAACACGTTTGGTATCTGAAGTTAACATCTTTGCCACTCAGCTATGAGATTACTAATAAATAGAAGAAGCTTAGCTAGTCTGGTTAGTATTGTGCAAATTTACTTCAGGGCAAATTGAGGTGCTGAGTAATCTCAAATAGATGTATGAAGTTTTGCACTGATCAGGCAACACAAATTTGGTATCTGAAGTTAGTTTTGCACTGGAGTAACAAGGCAAAAGTGGCGAATGGGTATGTGTGAAGTGTCCATTTGTCATGCATGAACACACCACTGCACACAGTGTGAACAGCATGAAATTTTTCCTCTGCATTTAACCCATTCACCAAGTGAAGCAGCGAGCAGCCAGGAACACAGCGCCTGGGGAGCAGTGTGTGGGGACGGTACCTTGCTCAAGGGTACCTCAGTGGTGCCGCCAGCAGTCCTGGGATTCAAACCAGGGGCATGTTGTCTACCATAGTCTCATAGAAAAGTTTGCAGAATGTAGTACTGTGTTAAAATGAGTGAACTCTTATTTTGGCACGGTATCCGGGTCAGAGAATAGCTAATATTGCGATTTTTAGCTTGGCAGGCCTGGCACTCTGGCTGGTGTTGATGAGAAGCGCTGTGAGCTGTAACGTGCATGACTGGCTCCAGTGTGAGAGGTAGCTTCTCAATATGAACAGAATTAACTAAAAGCATCGCAGAGGTGTGAAATCTCACTGCCAACACTGAGTCACATGTGCTCAGGACTCCATATTGTATCATCTAATATTTCCTCTAGCATCCAACAGCAGACCTGAAAATGATTGTTACAGTAATTGCAAGTGGGCCGTAATGCATTAAATAAGGGTGTAGGGTTTGATTCAGAATCTGTGAAAGAAATGATTGGTGTTGTTTTATGTAGCGTGTTATTATAGCATAATATTCAAGGTGACACTTTTTCAAAGTTCCTTGGTTTAAGCTGAGTGTGTGTGTGCGTGTGTGTGTCAGTGCAGCTGTAGTGATTGAGTATGCTTTAGGCCTTTATGATTAATGAACATACAGGTATGTGTTAAAAGTCTTAGCTGTGAGACAGAGCATGACAGTGACTCTTACTAGAATACACTGTTTCATTTGTACAGTATTGCTAAGAACTGTTCACACCTGTCAATGAAAGAGGGGAAATGGATGATAGATAGGTGATAAACCTGCAGCGTTTTAAAAAAACCCTGAGCTGACACACTGATTGATTTTAACATAACTACACATTTTCCTAAATTGTTCCCATGTTTTCTACAGATTCCTTTTTTGCACTGTCCAGTTTTGGTATCCTTTTTGACTTTGTCTGTGCACAAAACCAGCATGCTGTGCTAGTTTGAGAGGGCCGTATTGACGAAAGAAACAGGAGCTGCTAAATAAGCATCAGACCCCAGTAGTGGTTACTGTGATAACACTGCAGGGCACCAGAGTTTTGTGAAACAATGTTTTTTTAATGCCCTTACTTAAAAAAGGAAGACCACTGCAATCATTAGGATAAAAACCTGTTGCTCCCTAATGGGAATTAGCCTAATTGTTACTATTAAAGGACCACTCATTTCATGTATCTTAGATCCAATTTGATGACCAAGCATATAGAATCTAACACAAGGTATCAGAATCCTTTACATTATGAAATTATCCAGTAAAGAAAAAAACTAAACACCATTATTATCCATTAGACATCATAAAATGACCAGGAGTTTGTAAAGTTTTCTTAATAAAATGACCAGGAGCTTGTAAAGTTTGCTTAATAAAATGACCAGGAGCTTGTAAAGTTTTCTTTAGTAAAGAGCCGCAGGGACTGCAGCAAAGGCAAAAAAACATGAGTGTCACATCTAAACCGTGACACTTGACAGCTATGGACTTTCATAATCTGCCATAAAGGTAGAAGCACATTTTTCGAAGTATATTAAGAGGCTGCATGAAAGTGGGTGAATTTAGAAACATCTGGATATGACATTAGTGAATCTTAAAGCAATAGAGTAACACAATAGAAAGATGAAAAAACAGTGACGTAATGAAATGCCGTGTTAAGGAAGTATGTTTGCATTATTATTATTATGGTGGATTTTTTTTCCTTCCATATGTTTGACTCTTGCTAATGCTCTTTGTGGCCTTTGCAGAAGTGGGAGTGAGTAATTTTAGTGCTGACAGCTCCTGAGAGACTCAGTCTGCCCTCATTATGAGAAGTTATTGTACATCATCAGCCTGGTGTGGGTGGCACATCAGGAAATAGTGTGTGACTCGCAACATACTTTACGTTAGACATTCCAGTAAATCCTTTAAACTACAACTGTCTGTGTGTGGGGCCCGTACCTCAATTCTTGCCTCATATCTACATAACTTACTATAAAGTAGCTCTATGATTGGAGGCAAAAACATTTTTAACTTTTAATGTAGTTAATGTAAAGTGTTTATATTCCAATTCATTTTGGAATGCTTCAGTTACAGTGTTTTTGATTCAGTCAGTCATTTGGCTATTTCTTATCAGGGTATTAGTGACCAGAAGGAACTACAGATTTCAGTGTTAACATGGTGTTGATTAAATATACTGAAAATTCAAGGGATGTGTGTTTTGCGGTGAGATAATAACAGTAGTGTGTTTTCGTCCTCTTTGATGTTTTCTAAAGATGGCATTGGCACGATAATGATGTTGCATACTGCAACATCTTATACTTGCATAGATTATTTGTGGATTTCGTTTTGGCCTTTTTGCAGCTGCATTATTGTATAGGCATACACCAATCATGAATTCTAATGGCAGTTCGTTTTCTGTCATTTTTATTTACTTTACCAGGATCCTTATTGAAACGAGTGTCTACTCAGTGAGGCAATACACCCAGGCAATTATTTACTCTCATACAAGTCCAGGACAATCACTCTTTAAATGGGGAGAGACCTATAAAGCAGAAATTAGAAACCACATTAATATTTTTAAAACATATTTGACATCACTGGTAAAAATATGTCAATGGTTTGTGTTTTTTTTCAGGTTGTTCTAGCTACTGTGGATGTATAGTATCTCATCAATGAGGGAGGTTTTTCCTGCTTGTGGGTTTAGCAGCAAGCCAATTGCCTCTTTTTACTGAAGGACAATACATTCCCCATAAACGGATACCTTGTTGAGTGTTAAGAGCTTTCCCGTTTTTTTTCTTTGTCAACCAGTGAACAGTGCGATAACCGCCCTCTCAACCTCTCCAACAATAAATTCTCTTTCTATTCTTATTATATGACAACATATAAAACCCAGGCAGATTTAAATACTTTTTATATTATAAATAACATTATTTGCTCTCAGACAAAATACTACATCAAAAGTAAGGTGTCGCAACAGCATTCAAATGCAGTGTGAGTGCTCTTACCTGACGTGACGTTATTTATACAATGAAACTGCAAGACAGGTCGGCCAAAAGGAAAATTCTGATTGTGTGCTGTTGTGATGTTGATCCCACCAAATGACTGCAGGTTCGAATACACCTGAACAGCCTCTCATTTGTTGGCTTGTGCGGTGGGTCAGTTCTGCAGAAAGTCAGTTCTGGTTAATGTTTCTGTGTCCCAGTTAAAACAATATAGACACACCGCTGAAACACAGTTATGGACATTGGTCAGCGTCCGAATCAGAGACGGAGGCTGAGTGATCTGTACACAGTGCCGTGTGGAAAACTGGTGAGATCTTATGAATAATAGATGCCAGCAGTATGAGTCTGTTGGGAACAATGAATAAAGAAGACAGTTTGTTAAAATGTGGTATAGTGAGGTATGTGTGTGTGTGTGTGTGTGTGTGTGTGTGTGTGTGTGTGTGCATGTGTATGTGTGTGCTTGTGCGTTAGACAGCTTTCTGCTAGAAGAATCTCTTGCCTCTAGCTTTCATCACTGCTAATCATGCAGTTTGAAATCTCTCTGTTTATAACAGCATAACAACACAAAACACGGAGGACATGTGGCTCTGTGTTGCTGTCAAGGTCTTTAATGAACAGAGGAATTCTTATGAATCCCCGTTCCAACACACTCAAAATGGCGAAGGGTGTCCTTACAAAATCTGGGACACTTAACACTAAGCAAAAATGATAGACCAGCTGAGAAGAGTCTTCAGAACTGCTTTTCTGCGCGGTGTGTTTTTACTTGTATAAACACTATTGTGTATAACACAGAAAATAAACATGAGTAAAAATATAAAGACTTTATAGACTTCACTAAATCCATTAGGCTTCAGCGATTGCATTGATATGTTCACCATCCAGCAGCAGCATACCTGATTTAATACAAAGTAGTATAGAGTAATCCCCCGCTTTTCGCAGGGGTGACGTTCCAAGATCACCCACGTATAGTGAGTTGTTGTGTTTTGGTAAACAAAAATGCCTAAAATGCCTATTTTTATAGTGTAAATCCTAAATATGCCCCAAACATACTCCCAAAACACTTTAATACAGACTGTACTGTAATTCATGCACAGGCATTTTCTTTGGTATGCGCTGTCGTTTTCTTTGGTATAAACAGGAAAATACAGTAATAAATTAGTGTAATTTTTAGTAATAAAAATACAGTAAAAATGTAGGGGTAATCACCAATAATTTTTACATCAATAATTTACTGTTCATCAGCCGCGCATCTTATTAAAGCAGACACTGGACGGCGACTGAGCTCAACAGCCTCTTTTAATTTAATTTACAGTAATAAAACTACTGGGCTTTAAGAAGAACAAAACGAAAAACAAGAGAAACACTCAAGATGAGTCAGGGGCGGACTGGCAATCTGTGCGTTCTGGAAAAGAACGGATGTCTGATGCTCGGTGGCCGTGGGCCTGTCTTTCTCGGCCGAGACGCAGACCTCTGTGCAGCTGGTGAAGAAAGTCCAGGCTGTGTTTTAGTCCCAGTCCGCCCCTGCTCTGAGTACACTACAGCATATTTAACCATTTAACCATCCCAAAAGTGTTTTCTTTGTGTTCTCACGACAGTACAAAAACATTTATACAGTTATATTTATAGGGAAATGTAGCTGAATTTACATTCATATTTATGTTACAAAATTAGTAAATTCTATTTTTCTTAACAATTTAGAAGTAAAATGCGTAAAAAACATATTGCCACAAAAAAAAGCAAAAAAGAAATGCTGAGAATATTTGCAGGTTCCACGTTATTGTGGAGATTTCTGTGTAAAACTATCAGGTTCTCAGAGAATATCCACGTGTGACTGAATCCGCAACTACTGATCCGTGTAAAACTGGGGTGTTACTGTACTACACAAAACCATTTTTAACTGGTATCCCTTTTGTAACTTATTTCTTGTACCCTCTATTCCCCAATATAACAACGAGTCATCTCTGCTATTCTTAATGAGTTTGGAGAATACACAGGTACCAGTCTTAGACTTAGACACCCTCAGTACAGATCCTCTAGGATCCTCTCGTTCTTCAGTTCACATTACTGTAGTTTTCAACAGGGTTCTGGTTACATTTCAAAAGATCCAGAGCCAAAAACTGAGTGAATACTTTATGTATATCAATATAAGTGAATGTAGTTGATTCTAACATTACAAACTCAATGCAACTGAAGCTTCATATCAGAGCATAGTGATGCATTTTTACTTCCCCAGTTACTAACAATATATCAGTATTGCTCTTCATATTCTCTGCATCAATTAAAACCTTGCATTTTCCCTTCAGCAAAACTTTTCATAGTTGTCAGATTCTTCCTCTCTTCTGCTGTCTGTCTCTTTCCATCCACCCCTTCCCTCCTCCTAGTCCTCTCTTGTCTGCTAGAGTCCGAGGCAATCTCGTTGAGTTCACTCATTGGAGAGAAATCATCAGTCATGCAGAGTAAAGTTCAACACAGAAATAAACCAAACACACTCTTGCACACACACTCACTTAATGGTCCTAAATGTTTACTGTCTAAGCACTTGGACTGCGGTTGTGTATGTGTGTGTGTGTGAGAGAGAGAGAGAGAGAGAGAGAGAGAGAGAGAGAGAGAGAGAGAGAGAGAGAGAGAGAGAGAGAGAGAGAGAGAGAATTTGTGACAGGAAGAAAGAAACAAGAAGGCAAGAAATTGAAAATATATCTATTTTTATTGACTTCAATTATCAAACTGTGATCATTAGATAGACATAAACACGTATATTGGATAGGGGGGACTTGTCATCAGTCCTTCTTTAAAAATGCCAAAGAAATAAACCATAAATAGGTCATTGATAGTGATATAGGTAATTAGACCCAGTAAACCCAGTGAACTATGAGTATCAATTCATAGGAAACTGCTGAAGGTCTCCCAGATTTGCATCATATTTTGAGAATGTATTGTCACAGTCATGACAAAACCTGATATCTCCCAGTAAGTAACTTTAAAGGAGAAGGAAATACCTTCCCAACTTTCAGTGTAAATGAATGTAATAAACTATTTTTTTGTCCAAACAGTTTTGTTAGTTCTTTTATCTTTAAATATTGACACAGAGACTGTAGTTTTCAATTTATGTAAATCGAGGACAAAAAAGAAGATATACAGTTGCTCCATTTTAGTCTTCTTGGATTGGTTAATGACATGTGGCTTTAAAAAGTATAATTCATTATTGAGTGATCATTTTGGTAAATCATTACTTGTGAACTTTTGATGCTATATTTAGGGATCATTTCTTGGTTCATGTTTTACAAAAAAAAAACTACACAAACAAAAAAAGGTACACCTCAGTTAGATCTCAAGCGTGCAATAGTTCTGAGGTTATTTAACACACTATTTTCTGGGGACAACGACTGAGATGGCTGTTCAGGGGCCTGTTGTGGTCAATTCTGGGAGATTTACTCATACATCCATAAAAAAATTAAGGATAAAATTAAGGATAGAACGTTCTTTGCATGATGCCACAGATTTTAATTCCCTGAATAATCTTTTAATGGATTGACTCTGCATTAGCTAAAGATTCTAAGACAAACCTTTAATCTGAGTGTGAAGACTTTTTTAGAGGTTGAAAGAACCTTCAGGGAATGTAAAAGTTCTTCACACTCACACATTTCAATTGCAAAAATGGTTCTGTAATGGGATCCATTGCAGAGAGACCTACAATAGTTTTTCCTTGGTACTGCAAGAAGAATCCATTTTGCAACTTTCCCTTTTAAAAGTATAGGTTAAGAATGATAACACAAATATATGCAGAGGATTTATCTTGATAGGCTGCAGTGTTAGGTCAGGCCGCGTCTGGTCTATCTTTGAAGATTGCATTACATAAAATACCAAAGCAAAGCTCTATATTTCTATCTCACAACAAACCTGACCTAACAAAAATGAAGCCTCCTCCAGTTTCAACAGTTCCATTGGAAAAACCACGGAGGGGGCATATAGAAAAAGAAAGAGAAGAAAGAAAGGATTGGCGGGACAAACACATTAAGGAAGGGAGCATGATTTGTCATTGAGAGTCAACACACAGGGGTCGGGATGGGCAGAATGTGAGGGTGGGCCGGACGGAGGAATAAAAACAAGAGCGACTGGAACAAATGAGGAGCAGATGTTCTCTTGCAAACATGGTGGATGGATCTGGGATCCCCACTTCCTGCATGAAGCAGAAAAGAAGGCCACATCACTTCATGCGCACACGTACACACACACACACACACACACACGAGCACACACACACACACACAACCAAAGGTCAGTCTACAAGAAGCCTTGCCCGAGGAGAGTTTTCAAACTAGTCTGACAAAGCAATATCAAGACACGCACAATTCCATCACCCAAACAAAGACATGAAGGTCAGAATGAGGTCAGGAAGAGAGAAATGCAGAAAAAGGAAGACCACCAATAGATACTGCACCCAGAACAGCACAGCCTTAGAATAATCTGCCTGAAAGGGGAAGGTTTATTATTGGATCGGAGTACCAGCATGCGTTCTCAGACACTACAAGAAAGTATGTGTTGTGAACAAACAATCCTGAGGACAGTCATGCTTAAAAAAGAACAACAATGTGTTACTTTATAATATAATTTCCACTATGAAATTGTGGTGACTTGTCACCGTGTCTGATTTTCTGTAAATAGTGAGTAAAAAGTAGGGCAGCTGGTGGCCTGGTGGTTAGGGAGTTGTCCCTGTAATCAGAAGGTTGTAGGTTCAAATCTCAGAACTGTCAGTGGCACCACTGAGGTACCTTTGAATAAGGTACTGTCCCCACACACTGCTCCCGGGCGTTGCATTGCTGGCTACCCACTGCTTCACTTGGTGAAAGGGTTAAATGCAGAGAGGGAAGTTCACACCATGTGGTGTGTTCATGTGTGACGACTTAAAGGGCCACTTTTCTTCAAAACCCTGGTCAAGGGTTATACTGCAGACTACATTAGACTGACACCGTGAAGTATAAAAAACACAAAACACCTTTTTGCGAGATGGTAAGCCAACATTCATCTATACCAAATATCCTATTTACTCCTGGGCAATGGTGAAACAGGACTTAGAAACATCAGAAGAATAATTTGCTGTATTATAGTCTAATATGATTTTGTTGGAGTGGCAAATATCACAAAGAACCTGACATAGTCTGCGTGGCCTGCGTCACTTTTCACCACTCTCTGTCACACTCACAACAACACGAGGGGTTTTAGGTAACCACTTTCACTAGCATGTACTGTGCATCATACTTTCAGAAATGATGCTTTCAGAATTCTAGCCAAAAGAAATGAAGACCTAAACATGTCACAGAGTTTCTTTGGAGGTAAGGAAGATGAAAGGTCATTTTGTAAAGAAGAGACAGCAAAGTCTGAAACGTAAAAAAAAAAAAAAGGCTCCAGAAGAAAACATAATGAGTCAAACCAAACTGTGACTTGAGATGTGATGGAGATGATTATATCAATAAAATCTGATATGAGATGCAAAACAGATCGGGGACACATCGCCTATACTGTTAAACCGCAGATGTTGCTGGTTGTTTAGTATCTTCTCCAACAGTCAGCATCACAGCCTGTTAGCTTCATCAGATATTTACAGTCATCAGATATAACAGCTCACTGTTGCCTTTTTTATTTATGTTTCAATTGCTTGTGAATGATTTTGAGAAGTTAATGACCTAACTATTTTTAACGTATTTCATACTAAATGGTAATATTCAAAAAAATTTATTAAAAAGTGACACTCTGCTTTGAGCCACTGGGTCTGTTTTTGCTGTAATGCTATGTACAGCTATGTCCATTCACATCACACTAAAACAAGAGTGAGATTTGGACATTTGCATGTCAGTCAAATGAACTCTTCCTTCCTGGTCACAACGAGGAATGAATGAGACTCGGAAATAAAGTCCTCCAGATGCTTTAACTAGTTGAAGCCTACCTTTTATTGCCACATATTCTCAGACAGTAAGACCTCACAGATACTGGTAAATTATTGACCACTTGTTTCTGTCCTCATGCATGTGTCAGTTATGGGTACAGTAGTTGATGTCTCTAACATTGTTTGTTGTTGCTCAGTGGTCAGTCATTATGTTTTGTTGTTGCCACCAAACTTCTCCTGTGTGTGAGTTCACCAATGCAATACGGGCCTACAAGCGTGTGCCTACTGAGTTTGATCAAAATTGCCTTTCTGAGTGGACTCTTCATGTGTGGAGTTTGTTGAGTGCACATGAGGAAATCTGAACGCGAAATAATGTTGTACTGTGATGTAATATGTTTGATTATATAGGTACACTACATGGACAAAAGTATTGGGACAAACTTGTTTTTCAGGGTTTGGTCTAGGACCCTTATTTCCATTGAAGGGCAATCTTACTGCCTCAGCGTACCAAGACATTTTCGACAACGCCATGCTTTCAACTTTGTTGGAAGAACCTTTTCTATTCCAGCATGACTGTGTACCAGTGCACAAAGCAAGATCCATAAAGACATGGCTGGAAAATCTTAGTGTGGAAGAACTTGACTGGCCGCACAGAGCCCTGACCTCAACCCCATCCAGCACCTTTGGGATGAACTGGAACGGCCTTCTCGTCCAACATCAGTGCCTGATCTCATAAATGCTCTACAGAACGGACGGGCACAAACATCTCGGTTAACTATAGACTAGACGTTTGTGTGCGTTCAGAGTTCCGATGGCCTGCGGTATGAAACTGTCTTACAAAATAACGTTACTAAAAGTTTCAGACTTGAACATAAGCAGGAGACTAGAGTGTGTTCCAGCTGAGAAGAAATGTAGTGTGTGGTACTCCATTTGAGCCTCAAAACTGAAAGTCTACTTGATTACTTCCACTTGATGGCTCCACTAGATCAAGTGAACAAGTACGCAAGAGCCCAAATTGAGACGCACCCGCCGGAGGAGGGCCTTGATGTGGCTGGAGATGTTCCGAGGAGCTAAAGCTAAAAACAACACATGAGTTTTAGACTTTTTAAGCCTTTTTGGTCCCAAAGCTTTGCCAGGCTGGGTTGTAGAATGTAGAGCTTCTAGTAGGACCTGATAAAGTGCCTCACCATGCAGCGGTTCTACAGCTGCAGCTGCTGCTTCACCGAGAACATCTTCCTGGAGGAGCAGAAGCTGCACGTCAGGTTCTTCTCGGAGGAGCAGTTCAGAGGAGACTTTGAGAGAGTAAGGAGACCTCCACCTTCTCTTAGACCTTCTTAGAACATTTCAAAAATTTACTTTTTTAAACATTAATAAATAAAAACGAAGGGGAGGAAATGGTGCCTGTATATCACAATGTTATGTCCAATTTAAATACATTTTAAAAAGTAAAAAATTACAATGTGCTCAAGTGGTGTGTATCACATTCTGAAAAATCAAGATTAATCAGAAACAAGGTGCCTTTGGAACTTGAGGGCCCCAAGTCGCTAATACCATGTATTAGAAGAAATGGTCCCAATAATATCAACCATTGCTTGGTTCTAGATGTTCCATACTGTGCTGGACTTCTATACCTGGTCCCCCCTGTTCTAGATAACCAAACTTGACTCCACTGTATTAATGAGATTATGTTCACATTTTAGATCCTCAGGTCTTTGGGCTGTACCACAGAAGCCCAGTTCAGCGATGTTCTCCAGAAGGTCAGTATATTCAGGAGAAGAATGAACGTTTTCTCTTGAGCTCTGAAGGCTAGAAAGTTGACGCCAAGCTGCTGCACCCACAGATCCACGAAGAAGTCGAGAGGCGAAGGAACCTTGAAGTTCGGTCGACTGAGAGGAAAACAGTAATTAAAGAAACCTACAAACCCCTCCATGAACACGTCTACTGCTTACAGGTAGGGTTCTGCCAGTGACTGTGAATACGATCAGGAGTCTAACCAGTGTGTGTGTATGTATGTGTGTGTGTGTGTGTGTGTCAGATGGTCTAACGTGTGTGTGTGTGTGTGTGTGTGTGTGTGTGTGTGTGTGTGTGTGTGATAGATGGTCTAACCAGTGTGTGTGTGTGTGTCAGATGGTGTAACCAGTGTGTGTATGTGTGTGTGTGTGTGTCAGATGGTGTAACTAGTGTGTGTGTGTGTGTGTGTGTGTAAGATGGTGTAACCAGTGTGTGTATGTGTGTGTGTGTGTGTGTCAGATGTTGTAACCAGTCTGTGTCTATCAGATGGTCTAACCAGTGTGTGTGTGTGTGTGTGTGTGTGTGTGTGTGTGTTTGTGTGTCCGATGGTATAACCCGTGTGTGTATATCAGATGGT